>CAXITT010000347.1:318661-357438 GCA_964033795.1 Lymnaea stagnalis | reverse complement strand
TGAATGAGAGTGGGCCGCATCAAGTAATCCACAAAAAAGCGATTACAACTGTTACAATCTGGTCAACCTTTATAAATAACAAAAAAATCATTAAGGGTTCTCAAGAACTAGGATTCACTTTCATCCACCTGCTCACTGTTGCCAGAGAGCTGGCATACAAAAATATAGAGAGACATTAAAAAAAAAATCAGGATTAGATTTGTCGGTGAGATTCGACTGAAACCGTCGCGGAGAGTCAGGTTATATATATGAGAATGGGGGAAACGGGCCGACGCATTTACACTAAACTTTTCTGTAAGTAGCGGGCCGCAAAATATCATCTTGCGGGTCACAAATGGCTCGCTGGCTGCGAGTTTGAGAACCCTAAATTAGATTTTTATTTATTACTATTTACGATTATCTCCTTTTTTAAAAAAAGAATGTAAATATTTATATTTTCCCACATCATTTTCGATGTAAGCAGAATGTATGCGGGAACGAATTTCAAAATAACTTAATATTTCATTTTCGGTTTCGGCTTCGGTTTCGGCCGAAATTCATTTTTAACATTCGGTATTTTTTCGGTTTCGGCCGAAAGTCATTTTTAAACTTTCGGTCTTTTTCGGTTTCGGCCGAAAGTCATCTTAAACTTTCGGCCTATTTTCGGCTTCGGCCGAAATCAGAAAATCACTTTCGGTCGGTCTCTATAACAAACACAATATCAAACACGCTAATAAACACTATAAAAAACAGGGTAACAAACAAAATAAAAAAAAACGATAGCAAATTCTTGACAAATATATTCTAAGGCAAGGGATCTTCCGAAGTGTTTAAAGAGTTGTGTGGGGACTCATGACATTTCATCAGAGTTGTGTGGGGACTCATGACATTTCATCAGAGTTGTGTGGGGACTCATGACATTTCATCGCCATTCTTAGATAGATAGATGTATATCTATATCTAGATATAAATATATATATAAGACTTTAGGTTAAAACATGTAGTGGTACTACTTTGGTTAGGCTGTAGGTTAAAACATGTAGTGGTACTACTTTTGTATGTCTGTAGGTTAAAACATGTGGTGGTACTACTTTGGTAAGTCTATAGGTTCAAACATGTGGTGGTACTACTTTGATAAGTCTATCGGTTTAAAGTCCAAAGTTGCTGATGGGAAATCTCATTTCCAATGTGTAGGTTAAAAGGGAGATTATCGTAGTTTTGTAAAGAATTTATTGAAATGATTAATTGTATGGTTGTGACAAGAGTGATGTGACGTGCCATAGTGTGATGTGATGTTGTGATGTGACGTGATGTGATGTGATGGGACGTGATTTGATGTGCTGTGACGCGACATGATGTGACGTTACATGATGCGATTTGCCGTGACATGATGTGTTGTTATGTGACGTGATGTATGTGATTTGACGCGACATGACATATTTGTGATGAAGTGATGTGACGTGACATTATGTGGTGTGATGTGACTTGATGTGATATGTTGTGACGTGACTTGACGTAATGTGATGTGACGTGATGTGATGTTACATGATGTGATGTGACGTTATGTGATGATTTGATGTGACGTAATGATGTGACGTGATTATGTGATGAGGTGATGTGACGTGATGTGATGTGATGATGTGATGTGACGAGATCTGATGATGTGATGTGACGTTATGTGATGATGTGACGTGATGTGATGATGTGATGTGATGTGATGATGTGATGTGATGTGAAATTATGTGGTGTGATGTGACTTGATGTGATGTAATGTGATGTGACTTGATGTAATGTGATGTGACGTTATGTGATGTGACGTGACATGATGTGATGTGACGTCACACGATGTGGTGTGATGTGACGTGACGTGATGTGACATGACTTTATGTGGTAAGACGTGACATGATTTGATGTGACGTGACGTGATGATGTAATTTGACGTGACATGATGTGGTGTGATGTGACGTCATGTGAAGTGACGTGATGTGACGTCAGGAGACGTTTGTGACGTTTTTGAGCAAGTAGTGAGTTTCTACCACTCCCCAACAGAGCACCCAGGGGAGCTTCTACCACTCCCCAACAGAGCACCCGGGGAGCTTCTAACACTCCCCAACAGAGCACAACGGGGAGTTTCTACCACTCCCGAACAGAGCACCCAGGGGAGCTTCTACCACTCCCCAAGAGAGCACCCAGGGGAGCTTCTACCCAAATGGAGCACCCAGGGACGTTTATGTAATCAGCAAAAATACACAAACCAAGAACATGATATAACTTTAAAAATATTGAACTGAAGATTTTTTTTGATGCCTTGACATTCTTATAAATTTAGCATTAAGATCAAACTCTGCATTGAAAGAACATTCAGCCATAATGTTATTCCAAACCAATGTTTTCTCTAGACCTGCAGTTTAAAAATTTACCCTAAATTCCGCACCACGTATTTCTTTTCTAAACGTCCAGTTTACAAATCAGCCTTACATTCCCCAGAGGTAACCGATGACCTGGTGATGTGAGTTATCTGCCCCCCTCCCCCGCCACCCATGATGTAGCTTACCCCTGGAAACTGAAAAAAGGGACGGCACGTAAGATACAGCAGATAATTTTAACGTTGGCTACACGTTATTTTATGCTGAACACGACTTTTAAACGTGCGGTTATCTCTTTGACCTCTGGCCTCTGACACAGACATAAGTGCCTGCACACGTCACAGTTATTTGTGACCACACAGAGTTTCTCCAAGACGTGTTACAACAAATCAATTTTAGGAAAAAAATAAGAAAGACTTTCAAAATTGTAAAAAAAAAAAAAATAGGGAGGGGGGGGTAATCAAAATAAATTTCCATTGATTTGGATCAATAAAAGCATCTGATCTTATCTTATCTTATCTTATCTAAGATTATTTCTTTCCCCTTTTTTTAAAGCGTCTCCAAGAGATACGTGGCTTCTGTAAATATCCTTAAGCCCTAAGATGAATGTACTTGTGGCTGTTGTCAACACTTGGATTTGGATTGCAAATCCGTCACTGTACCCGATACAATCATTTAAATCAGTGGTTCTCAAACACCGCCACCTTGTGACCATAAACCTTGAGTTTGGCCGATCGTCTAATGAGGATATTTACACAAATAAATTAAAAACTTTAACGTGTATTGTGTTATATCACCAACTATAATATGTATTGTGTTATATCACCAAACGATATCATGTATTGTGTTATATCACCTAACTATAGCATGTATTGTGTTATATCACCAAACGATATCATGTATTGTGTTATATCACCTAACTATAGCATGTATTGTGTTATATCACCAAACTATAACATGTATTGTGTTATATTATCAAACTATAACATATAGTGTGTTATATAACCAAAATAACCAAAATATAATATAATATATATAGCGTTATATTCTCAAAATGTTCACAACAATTTTTTACTGTATAATTCGATAAATATTTGATTAATTTTAATTAAGTGATACTCGTAAGATATCTCAGGTATACACGTCAATAAAACCAAAGTGGCCTTTTTTTTTTTTAAAGTGAAACTTTGTCAATACCGAGTGTAGTGATAATTTGTCAATACCGAGTGTACTGATAATTTGTCAATACCGAGTGTAGTGATAGTTTGTCAATGTCTGGTGTAGTGATAATTTGTCAATGTCTGGTTTAGTGATAATTTGTCAATGTCTGGTGTAGTGATAATTTGTCAATGTCTGGTGTAGTGATAATTTGTCAATGTCTGGTGTAGTGATAGTTTGTCAATGTCTGGTGTAGTGATAATTTGTCAATGTCTGGTGTAGTGATAGTTTGTCAATGTCTGGTGTAGTGATAATTTGTCAATGTCTGGTGTAGTGATAATTTGTCAATGTCTGGTGTAGTGATAATTTGTCAATGTCTGGTGTAGTGATAATTTGTCAATGTCTGGTGTAGTGATAATTTGTCAATGTCTGGTGTAGTGATAATTTGTCAATGTCTGGTGTAGTGATAGTTTGTCAATACCTAGTGTAGTGATAGTTTGTCAATGTCTGGTGTAGTGATAATTTGTCAATGTCTGGTGTAGTGATAATTTGTCAATGTCTGGTGTAGTGATAGTTTGTCAATGTCTGGTGTAGTGATAATTTGTCAATGTCTGGTGTAGTGATAATTTGTCAATGTCTGGTGTAGTGATAATTTGTCAATGTCTGGTGTAGTGATAATTTGCCAATGTCTGGTGTAGTTAAAGTTTGGAAATGCCAGGTGTAGTGATAGTTTGTCAATGTCTGGTGTAGTGATAATTTGTCAATTTCTGGTGTAGTGATAATTTGTCAATGTCTGGTGTAGTGATAATTTGCCAATGTCTTGTGTAGTGATAATTTGCCAATGTCTGGTGTAGTTAAAGTTTGGCAATGCCAGGTGTAGTGATAGTTTGTCAATGCCTTATGTAGTGGTAGTTTGTCAAAGTCTGGTGTAGTGGTAGTTGTCAATGCCTTATGTAGTGGTACTTTGTCAATGTCTGGTGTAGTGGTAGTTGTCAATGCCTAATGTAGTGGTAGTTTGTCAATGCCTAATGTAGTGGTAGTTGTCAATGCCTAATGTAGTGGTAGTTGTCAATGCCTAATGTAGTGGTAGTTGTCAATGCCTAATGTAGTGGTAGTTTGTCAAAGCTTGTCATTGCCTGGTGTGAATACTTAAGGCAGAAAATGATTTCACTGTGTTATTTTTATGTTCTTTCTTTAGTTGGTGCAAAGAGATCAACTGTCCCACTATAAACAACTTTACAGCAAATATGTTGTTGGGGTGGAATAAGATGATGCTAGGGTGGAATAAGATGATGCTAGGGTGGAATAAGATGATTCTAGGGTGGAATAAGATGATGCTAGGGTGGAATAAGATGATGCTAGGGTGGAATAAGATGATGCTAGGGTGGAATAAGATGATTCTAGGGTGGAATAAGATGATGCTAGGGTGGAATAAGATGATGCTAGGGTGGAATAAGATGATGATAGGGTGGAATAAGATGATGCTAGGGTGGAATAAGATGATGCTAGGGTGGAATAAGATGATGCTAGGGTGGACAAATGTTCTCAATCTCGCCTGGAAAACATGAACTTCTGTGACACAAGATCGTGATGACCTCTTGAAGACCTCCCGATGACCTCTCGAGACAGATAGAAAGACGACTATGGTTATTCAGTTCAGCCAGGTTAGCGCACTGAGGTATGGCAACCATGCCGCGCGTGTGGTGCAGTGAGTAACGTATTTGGAACGGCCAGGTTGACGACACCAGGTGTGGGTGGTAAGTGCCAGACAAGAGGGTGCCGGGCTACAGTGTTTGTTTTACGCATGCTGGAGGGCGCGTTGTGTTTACCAACACCGCCACACCCACGCACCCACACACCCACACAAGTTATGACAGGTAGGAAATGATGGGGTGGAATAAGAAGATCGGGTGTCGCTTGTGTGTCTTGGGGTGGGGTGGAGGAGGGTTGGGTGGAGTTGAGGAGGGTTGGGTTGATTGGAGGAGGGTTGGGTTGATTGGAGGAGGGTTGGGTTGATTGGATGAGGGTTGGGTTGAGTGGAGGAGGGTTTATGGTGTAGAGGAGGTGGGTTAGGGGTGTAGAGGAGAGTTTGGGTGGCTAAAGTGGAGGATAGTTTGTTGGAGTGGAGGAGGGTTTGGTTGAGTGGAGGAGGGTTAGGAGTGTAGAGGAGAGTTGGGTTGGCTAAAGTGGAGGATAGTTGGTTGGAGTGGAGGAGGGTTGGGTTGAGTGGAGGAGGGTTAGGAGTGGAGAGGAGAGTTGGGTTGGCTAAAGTGGAGGATAGTTGGTTGGAGTGGAGGAGGGTTGGGTGGAGTGGAGGAGGGTTGGGTGGAAGAAGATGTATGGTGGAATAGGGGTGGATTTTGTGTGTAATGTAAGACTGGTCACAAACATATTGATCTGATAATAAAAACATGACAAATTTAGCCAAGTATATTTCTTTCATAACAAATTTAGCCAAAAGTTTGCCTCGTTTGCCATGGAACTAAAAAGTAAATAAAAATGTCTAAACAATTAGCAGAGGGCCCAAAAAACGATAAAATCAATACTGGTAAAAACGTGTCTAATCATTTATAAACGTATCAATCCTATTAGTTAAAATAAATACTAGAAAGATCTAATAATCTATTTAGCTCTAGAATTGTTTCATGATAAAAACTTCTACTGTGACGCGCTCTGTTTATGTTATTTCATTACTTTTCATGATTATTTAGACATCTGTTTTTGTGACATCTGTTGTTGTGACATCTGCTGTTGTGACATCTGTTGTCGTGACATCTGTTGTTGTGACATCTGATGTTGTGGTTGTGGTTGTGACATCTGTTGTTTACAATGTTTTAATTTTTGTTCATGTTTTTGATTGCTTTTTTTAAAATGTATATTCCGTGTATTTTTCCTTTTCGTAACTTTTTTTGTCAATTTTTCCTGTATAAAGTTATGCTAAATGTCAGTTTTCCTATATAAAGCTATGCTAAATGTCAGTGCTCCTGTATAAAGCTTTGCTACATATCGTTGCTCCTGTATAAAGTTATGCTAAATGGCAGTGTTCTGGTTTACCCTAATATTTTGACATCATTTTTTAGCAGATTTTATAATCTGTCACATCTTGATTTTCCTAAATCCAGTCAACTTAATCTTATTTTTTAATCTAGTATTAAATATCTGATGCCAAAGTTTAAACTTTAAACTCAACCCACACACACACGATAATGCTTGATCAGGTGATCACCGTAGCGCCAGAAGCTTGATCACGTGATCACCCTAGCACCAGATAACTTCTTTGAAGTTCAATTTCAAATTTCCGTAAAAATGAAGATTTAATGTTGGACCTGGGACAAAAAGCGAGATTAAGAGCCCCATCTGGGCCAGGAAGGGAGATTAAGAGCCCCATCTGGGCCAGGAAGGGAGATTAAGAGCCCCATCTGGGCCAGGAAGGGAGATTAAGAGCCCCATCTGGGCCAGGAAGGGAGATTAAGAGCCCCATCTGGGCCAGGAAGGGAGATTAAGAGCCCCATCTGGGCCAGGAAGGGAGATTAAGAGCCCCATCTGGGCCAGGAAGGGAGATTAAGAGCCCCATCTGGGCCAGGAAGGGAGATTAAGAGCCCCATCTGGGCCAGGAAGGGAGATTAAGAGCCCCATCTGGGCCAGGAAGGGAGATTAAGAGCCCCATCTGGGCCAGGAAGGGAGATTAAGAGCCCCATCTGGGCCAGGAAGGGAGATTAAGAGCCCCATCTGGGCCAGGAAGGGAGATTAAGAGCCCCATCTGGGCCAGGAAGGGAGATTAAGAGCCCCATCTGGGCCAGGAAGGGAGATTAAGAGCCCCATCTGGGCCAGGAAGGGAGATTAAGAGCCCCATCTGGGCCAGGAAGGGAGATTAAGAGCCCCATCTGGGCCAGGAAGGGAGATTAAGAGCCCCATCTGGGCCAGGAAGGGAGATTAAGAGCCCCATCTGGGCCAGGAAGGGAGATTAAGAGCCCCATCTGGGCCAGGAAGGGAGATTAAGAGCCCCATCTGGGCCAGGAAGGGAGATTAAGAGCCCCATCTGGGCCAGGAAGGGAGATTAAGAGCCCCATCTGGGCCAGGAAGGGAGATTAAGAGCCCCATCTGGGCCAGGAAGGGAGATTAAGAGCCCCATCTGGGCCAGGAAGGGAGATTAAGAGCCCCATCTGGGCCAGGAAGGGAGATTAAGAGCCCCATCTGGGCCAGGAAGGGAGATTAAGAGCCCCATCTGGGCCAGGAAGGGAGATTAAGAGCCCCATCTGGGCCAGGAAGGGAGATTAAGAGCCCCATCTGGGCCAGGAAGGGAGATTAAGAGCCCCATCTGGGCCAGGAAGGGAGATAAAGAGCCCCATCTGGGCCAGGAAGGGAGATTAAGAGCACCATCTGGGCCAGGAAGGGAGATTAAGAGCACCATCTGGGCCAGGAAGGGAGATTAAGAGCCCCATCTGGGCCAGGAAGGGAGATTAAGAGCCCCATCTGGGCCAGGAAGGGAGATTAAGAGCCCCATCTGGGCCAGGAAGGGAGATTAAGAGCCCCATCTGGGCCAGGAAGGGAGATTAAGAGCCCCATCTGGGCCAGGAAGGGAGATTAAGAGCCCCATCTGGGCCAGGAAGGGAGATTAAGAGCCCCATCTGGGCCAGGAAGGGAGATTAAGAGCCCCATCTGGGCCAGGAAGGGAGATTAAGAGTCCCACGTGGTACATGAAGGGAGATTTATTATCTCATTTGGGGACATGAAAGGCAATGTGGAGTACTGGACAGGATGGACAGGATAGACAGGATAGGCAGGATGGACAGTATAGACAGGATAGACAGTATAGACAGGATAGACAGGATAGACAGGATAGACAGGATCGACAGGATAGACAGGATTGACAGGATGGGCAGGATAGACAGGATAGACAGGATAGACAGGATAGACAGGATGGGCAGGATAGACAGGATAGACAGGATCGGCAGGATGGGTAGAATAAAGAAAACAATGCATTGGAGGTGTTACATTTTTGATGTTAGTCATCTGTAACATCTGTAACATTTGTAACATATGTAACATTTGTAACATATGTAACATTTGTAACATTTACGCTGAAACATTGGTTTTATTTGAAAATAATTTGTAATTACTAATTTTATCTGATAACTTATCTTATCCCCTTTCAATATCTATTGCATCTTATCTGTCATTGTTTCTTATCTTAGCTTATCGTATTACTTATCTTTTATATAATCCTATATTATCTCTTAGCTAGCTTATCTTATCTCTTCTCTCATAAGGGAGTTTTTTGTTTTTTTCAAGTTCTGATAACTCACCCAAGACTCGGGCTACTCCCTATTTTATGAAGTATTTTTTTTTTTTTTTTTTTTTTTTTTTTTTTTTTTTTTTTTTTTTTTTTTTTTTTTTTTTTTTTTTTTTTTTTTCTTTTTTTTTTATTTTTTTTTTTTTTTTTTTTTTTTTTTAAATTCCTGAAATATGAACACAACATCTGGAGTGAAATAACTTTCAACTCTGTGATCTTAGCCTCCAAGTCCCTATTAGTGAATGACGTCAGTAAAAGTAATCGACTTGTGTTTATCGGGTATCGACTACCTAACAAATAAGTGATGATGGTTACATTCGTATGGGTTGAGACCCGTCGTTAGAATCTTCACACTCCACCCTAGGGAAGATCTGCAACACATTCTCTGATTTATGTCTGTCTGATATTTTGGACTTGAGATGGTTCAATTTCAAAATCAGACGTGAACAGAACTACACTGGAAACCTTGGTATAACGCGAACTCTTCTATAACATGGTCGTGACTCGGCTACAAGAGGGCATATATTCATTCGCGCATAAAAAAATATTTTAAAAATATAAGTGGAAAAAAAAAAATAAAGCATTTATTTCCCTTATAACACTATCGTGAATGGAAAACTAGTCCAGCTTGGACAGTGAATTACAAAATCTAGTCCGATTTTCCTTGTTAATAGCTCACTAGCCATTACAAAAACTAGTCCAACTTGGATAGCTCACTAGCCATTAGTCCATGAATAGCTCACTAGCCATTAGTTTTTAAAATTTATTTTTAAATCACGTAATTCAGTTTTTGTTTATTTTTTCATTCAATCTCTATTCGCAGAGAATATGGCAGATCGCAACATTAAGACCACGCGCTAATAACGAGATCATGTTTATAGAGCCGTGCATCACGTGATAGTGGGAATTGGATGTGTTTACTTGCTAAGGTGGGGTTTTGGTGGGCTTCCTTGCTAACGTTGGGTTTATATTTTCTTCTATGTCATTGTGGGACTTAGATGCGCTTCTATGTTCTAGCGGGAATTAGATGTGCTTCTATGTTATAGCGGGAATTAGATGTGCTCCAATGTTCAAGCGGGAATTAGATGTGCTCCTCTGTTATAGCGGGAATTAGATGTGTTCCAATGTTCTAGCGGGCTTTGGATGTGCAACTGAGCAATAAAGTACCATACATATCACAATGAGACACTACTGTGCCGTCTCAGGGGCGCCTCCCATTTTAACAACCTTTAAGCCATGATGATCACTACTTTTACTGATACTTTTCGTTACGCTCATTAATCAACAGCAACATCAGCAACAACAGCAACAATAGCAACAGCAATAATAGCAACAGAAACAATAGCAACAGCAACAATAGCAGCGGCGAAAAAAGCAGAAGCAACAGTACCAACAGTAGCAACAATAGCAACGGCAATAATAGTAACATTGCAACTGCAAAAACAAAACATCGAAATCACGATAGAAAATTGGCTATACTAAGCAACCCATGACGAAATATGACAAATGTCAGTCAAGTGGGAGCCCTGAAATAGTTCACGTTTTTTCAAGGAAATGCTTTAACAAAAAAATTTACAGTAAGCTATCGTGTTTTCATTGATAAGAAAACGAAAAATATCTATCTTACCGTAATCACAATCTTTGTTTCATCTGTTTCCTCATAACTTCCAATGGGGGAAAAAAATCACCCACAACTGGTCACGTGTGTATAACAAGATCCAACATGGCCGCGTGCCTCGCGCTAATCAAGCTTGAATAAAACAATGACCAAAACTAGTTCAACCAAAGTACTCCGTGAGTAAGAAATCTCTGTACAAACAGCCGCCAAGCCAAAGTCTCGCGATGACTCGCTCGCTGCCGCTGGTAATGGTTTCACCACCACCCCCCCCCCCCCCCCCCCCCCCCCCCCCCCCCGCCCCCCCCCCCCCCCCCCCCCTTCCCCCCCCAGACTCGGGCTGCTCACGGCGCCTCCCCAGCTCGCGCGTTTAACCCTCGCGACAGATCACTTTCACAAGCGTTTACATTCATAAAAGTGTCGTCACACTACAGCGGTTGTACGAAATGCACTCGTGTCTTTTTTTTATGACGTGACCCATTTAAATTGTAGATCCTCATTTAAAAAAAAAAAAAAATTCTTAGTAATACTGCTATAGAACAAAGTTAGTTTTTTTCGAGTACGTTTAGGAGATATGGGAATTTTGACTCTAAGCTAGACAATACATGCCGACACTCTCCAAAAAAAACTAGACATGACACAGCAACTAAATGATTAAGACTCCAAATCTAGATAGACACACCAACACGATGATTAAGACTCCAAATCTAGACATGACACACCAACACAATTTTTAAGACTCCTAATCTAGACATGACATATCGACGCAACATTTTAGATTTAGAGTTGGGTGGCCGAGCTGGGTGGCCGAGCTGGGTGGCCGAGCGCTCTAAACTGTCTCAAACCAAATAGCTGGTGGTCCGGAGTTCAATCCCCAATTAAAGCCAACATCCCAAGCACTCCGGGTGGATGGTACTTGTTAGCCTTGGACGGCAACACATCTAAGAGAAGGCAAACTCTGAATTTAAACCAGGAGCAAGAATGATCAACAAATTGATCGTGGACCCCTCAAATATCAGAAGAAAGGAGACCCCACATCTAGACACGACTCGCCGACACAATGACTTCAACTGAATGCAGCAGATGTGTTGTGTTTTAAGGACTAATTATGGTTTAGATAGACACACGTAAGTTAAATGTCAAGGTCATTGTTATCTCATAGGTCAAACTGCAGTAATTAAATATAACAAAAAATGTCTCGTGGACGTTTGCTCTCAAGGTCGGTTGTCCCATGGGACGTTTTGGACCATATCCACTAGGAGATTTAGGTCTATGTCCCATAGGACGTTTGAGGCTATGTCCTCCATAGGAAGTTCGGGACAATGTCCCATAGGAGGTTTGAGAACATGTCCCTTAGGACGTTCGGGACAATGTCCCATAGGACGTTTGGTCCTTTGGTTGAAAACTGCGTGGCTTTTTTCCCACTATAAAAATAGTGGGAATGCATACAGGGTTTGAGAGGGAATATATGCTGAGTATGAGTGGGAAGATATACTAGTCTAAACCCAACTATGGTCTGTCGCCTAGTCTAAGCCCATCATTGCTCTGTCACCTAGTCTAAACCCAATTCTGCTTTGTCCTCTAGTCTAAACCCACTTCTGCTCTGTCACCTAGCCTTAACCAACTTCTGCCTTTTCACCTAATCTAAACCCACCTTTGCTTCTCTCTTAGTCTAAGCCCACTCTGCTCCATCACATAGCCTAACCACACCTCTGCTCTTCAAAGATATCTAGAGTGCTTATAAGACATTCTCTTAACTCATTCAATATCAATTCTTGTAAGTCCACAAACACAAAGTCAATACAGCACACTAGGGAGATTCTTTTACATATGTTGAATATTAACTTAAGTTAAACAGTTAATCATTATTGAGGACTTGCAGCTTAACTTCATCTTAGGGACCATGTCTCCCGTTTGTCTGCGTGGGTCCCGTACCAGAACCGAAATTACTGTCCTAGTAACCTATTTATTTGCATTTCTACGCACTGCTGCTCTCGGGGTTATTCGATTACTAGGCAGACGATCCTGGGCCGATCGGCTTGACCCACCCAATGAACGGCGCGAAGCAAGAAGGTCCATCGACCGGTTGGGGGAAACAATTTGTATCTTGCAAATTGGAGGTTTGTTTAAGGGAGAACCGTGGACTGTAAGTTAGTCAGTGTGAGGGGGTCAGAGTGGGGGTGGAAGCGGTGGTGTTGAGGTGGTCAAAAGGGGGCTTGGCAGGGGTGGTGTTGAGGTGGTCAAAGTGGGAGTTGGTGGGGCGGTGTTCGGAGTGAAAGATACTCTGTTCGCCATAGAAAGGTGTTTAGATTATGTCATGGAGTTAAGAATGAGTATGTATCCATGTCAGCTTGGAGTTGACTGGACGGGATTGGGGGTGATTGGAGGTGATTGGTGGTGATTGGAGGTGATTGGAGAAATTTGTTAGAAATGGTTGAGTGAAACACATTTTTTAATACATTTTAGCTCTAAACACCGACAGAATGACACTTCAGCAATAAACAACGAGAGAATAACCTGTTAGCACTAAACACTGACAGAATGACCTGTTAGCACTAAACACCGACAGAATGACCTGTTGGCACTAAACACCGACAGAATGACCTTTAAGCACTTAACACCGACAGAATGACCTGTTAGCACTAAACACCGACAGAATGACCTTTTAGCACTAAACAACGAAAGAATGACCTTTTACCACTAAACAGAATGACCCATAATCTTAAACTTCAAGACGACATAAAAAGGGGCGGTGACTATTTTTATGTATCTTCACAACCGAACAAAAGGAGGCGACAATTAATATCCCCCTTAACTACCATGGGAGGGGATTGTTAAAAATTGCTTTTACAACCAGGGTTGTTGAGAGAATAGCGGAGCTGAAGCCTTGAGCTCTGGAGAAGAGACTCTATTCCCCGAAGCTGGAGCCAGGAGCTATTGAGTAGGATTTATTCTCCGGAGTAGGTAAAAATTATAGCTGATCCTTCCTTTACACATTTCGAATAAAAAATCCTGTTACGTTTTATCAACACAGGACCTCACTAACACACTCACACATACATACATATGTACTAAAAATAACCCGTGAAAAAAAGATGGAAGGGGCATAACCCCAAACGCCTCCAGGACTGCCCAAACTCATCCCCTTCTTTTGTTTGAGAGCCCTCAGCGGCCTCGGTGGCTCTGCGCTTCCGCGGTATTCCACGGGTAATTTCTAGTTTTCAAATGTTAAGTATTTTTTAAATGTTCAAACCACCATCTAATGTTAGTTCTAGTTGGACTCAACTCTAATTCAAAGACTCCATTATTCATACATGTTTTTTTTGTTTAGCCAACACATGCTAGCAACATCAGTGACGCCAATGAGCCGATAACTCCTCCCCTCCAACGAAAGTCAAAGAAGAGAAGAGGGAAAAAAAAACAACACTTTTTGAACAGCAATAATCCCAGAAGGCGATTGAAAGGGCAGATAACTCGACCCGACACCATCCAGCTACTGACAGGGGCGTGTTTAATCCGGTGATCATCTGCTTTGGTGAAACTCATTTAAGTGACGGTAAAAGTGGGGGGGGGGGCCACAAGGAGAGGGACGGAATGTTGGTGCGTAGTCCAATTTGTTGTGTAAACATCACTGTGTGTAGTTTGGCGCTACAGCTTTCAACAGTGTGACAGTAGCACATGTTATTCTCCATGTAACCATAACACGGCTTATTTTACTCTTTAGAGTGAAACGCTGATGGAGTTCAAAGTAGGGGCTGGAATGGGAATGGAGAATGGAACACACACAAAAATGTGGGAAGGGGGGAGGTGGTCAATTGGGGTAGGAACGTATTTGAGATTGAGAAAAGTCTCTGTGAAGGGGGAGGGGTAGGACTGGAATCAGATACGAAAATGCCCAGTGAAATCCAGTGCATTTTTTTTTTTACTCTTTGGATAGATTCATGGGTTGGCTTCATCTCTAGGATAGATTCATGTGTAGACTTAATTTCTTGGTTAGAGTCAAGTGAGACCTTATCTTTTCGATCGATTCATCTGTTTATTTCATCTCTTGGATAGATTCATGCGTTGACGTCATCTCTTGGAGTAAAACGGAGTGGAGATATTACTCCAATAGTAAATTAAGGTGCAGATCTGACTCCAAAAGTAAATTAAGGTAGAGATCTGACTCCAAAAGTAAATTAAGGTGGAGATCTGATTCCAAAAGTAAATTAAGGTGGAGATCTGATTCCAAGAGTAAAATAAGGTGGAGATCTGATTCCAAAAGTAAAATAAGGTGCAGATCTGACACCAAAAGTAAATTAATGTAGAGATCTGACACCAAAAGTAAATTAAGGTGGAGATCTGACACCAAAATTAAATGAAGCTGGCCCTTACCTTTAAATTGACCTACTTAAGAGCCGCCTGGCTTGTTTATATTCTTAATACTGGCATGTAATGATTTTTATGTATTTAAAAAGAATTCAATGATTTCTTTATCATTATTGATCTTTCATACACAAGTTATGAAAAATGATTAATGATGATCGTATATAGTCTGGTTCATGATGTACAATAATGGGCTGATTTATGATGAGAGCAAATGGGCTGATTTATGATGAAAGCAAACGGCATGATGTGATATGATTTAAATGTGTTCATGTACAAGGTGTCTACACTTCCAGAGTATGGAATAAAATTGAAACGCAGACCTTTCTCTGTCCGAGCCTAAAGTTATAAAAGAGATGTGCATATCGGAACATATCTTACATTGCATAAGATTGTACACTAGAAGTTCTCCGGAAGTTATCTTTTGTTTTACAATAATTAAGTGCATCAGAAACGACTTAATTTTTGGACAAAACATATGTTCTCAACAACATACAATCAATTGTATAAGTGTTCAACAACAGGATGACAAGACATGAGTACACAAACACGCCTCATGTTGTACAAGACTGAGTACACAAACATGCCTTATGTTGTACAAGATATGAGTACACAAACACGCTTTACTTTGTTCCAAGACATGATACACAAACACGCCTAGTGTTGTACAAGACATGAGTACACAAACACGCCTAATGTTGTACAAGACATGAGTAGACAAACACGCCTTATGTTGTACAAGACATGAGTACACAAACACGCTTTACTTTGTTCCAAGACATGAGTACACAAATACGACTAATGTTGTACAATACATGAATACACACACACGACTAATGTTGTACAAGATATGAGTACACAAACAACCCTAATGTTGTACAAGAGATGAGTACAAAAACATGCCTAATGTTGTACAAGACATGAGAACACAAACACGCTTTACTTTGTTCCAAGACATGAGTACACAAATACGACTAATGTTGTACAAGACATGAGTACACAAACACGACTATGTTGTACAAGATATGAGCACACAAACACCCCTAATGTTGTACAAGAAATGAGTACAAAACCATGCCTAATATTGTACAAGACATGAGTACTCAAAAACGCCTTATGTTGTACAAGGCGGATCTACCTTTTGTTGTAAAAGTTATGAGGTTAACGAAACACAAGTAAGGTGAAAAACACGATTATAACAGGTTAGGGTCAATTTTATACAATATTTTTTTACACTAGAACATTCCAGAGTTGTAAAAAACAGGATGACATCAGAGCATTCCTACAGCTGTACGAAACAGGATTACACTAGGACATTCCTAGAGATGTACGAAACAGGATTACACCAGAACATTCCTAGAGCTGTACAAAACAGAATTACACCAGAACATTCCTAGAGCTGTACAAAACAGGATTACACCAGAGGATTCATAGAGCTGTACGAAACAGGATTACACCAGAACATTCCTAGAGCTGTATGAAAGAGGATTACACCAGACCAATCCTAGAGCTGTGCGAAACCGGATTACGCCAGAGCATTCCTAGAGCTGTACAAAACAGGATTACACCAGAACATGCCTAGAGCTGTATAAAACATGAAAATCGCCGAAACATTCCTAAAGCTGTACAAAACATGATGACACCTGAACATTCCTAGAGCTGTACCAAACAGGATTACACCAGAACATGCCTAAAGTTGTACGAAACAGGATTACACCAGAACATTCCTTGAGCTGTATGAAACTGGATTACACCAGACCATTCCTAGAGCTGTTCAAAGCATGATTACACAAGTTGTAGAAAGGAAAACCCCATCAAATAAATACTTCGATTACATTATTTTATCATCAAAGACAGTAATTTAGAACCATAGCATTGAATCTTCTGTTATCTGCCTTCACAAAATGTTTATTTATATAACATCATACGTTGATCTACGTTCATTTGCGTTGATTTACGAAAAGCCAGACGAATCTCGTGGAAATAAAGCGAATTCGATATCTTTAATAAAAGAAAACAACATTATTTGAATTTCCAACTGCTTGTCTATGATCCAGTTCGCCATCTTTGTTTTGCTCGGGTGATACTGTCAGTTTTCATCCTGTGCACAACTGATCCAAGAATGTTGAATGAATTTAGTTCAAATGTGGTTTGTGATACATTAACTACTAACACAGTCAATAGTTCAAATGTGGTTTGTGATACATTAACTACTAACACAGTCAATGACTCTAGCCCAGTGGTTCTCAACCTGCCTAATGCCATGACCCTTAAATACAGCTCCTCTTGTTGTGGCGACCCCTAACCATTAAATCATTTTCGTCACTACTTCATAAATATGTGTTTTCCTCGGTCTTTGCGACCCTTATGTCAGGATCGTTCGACCCCCAAACGGGTCACGACCCAAAGTTTGAGAACTGCTGCTCTAGCTTTACTCCCGTGGGTGTACGAGTCTTCTTCACAATAAGTCGTCACCAAGGGGGTAAAAAAAAAGAAGACAAAAAGGGGCGGGGGTGTCTATTCAAATGTAGGTAAGTATTTACTACGAATCAGGATCTTTGTGTTTTTGATCACCTTTTGATGTTGTATCCGTCATCAATAGATTAAGATACTATCAATGATTAAATCTCCAAAGTTGATTTTCATCGGATATTTTTTTCTGCGTGAAAACATTTTATTTCTCGTAGACTGATCTCAATATTAGACGATACCTCCAAGTAATAAGATTAGTTAGCCAAACATACCATTATATACCTGGGTAGGAAATATGATTATGCGCTTGATTTAACTTCAGCTAAAGTACACGAAGCCAAACATATTCTAAATCTTTGTGGTACATATTAAAATGAGCTTGAGTTAACTTCAGCTAAAGTACACGAAGCCAAACATATTCTAAATCTTTGTGGTACATATTAAAATGAGCTTGAGTTAACTTCAGCTAAAGTACACGAAGCCAAACATATTCTAAATCTTTGTGGTACATATTAAAATGAGCTTGAGTTAACTTCAGCTAAAGTACACGAAGTCAAACATATTCTAAATCTTTGTGGTACATATTAAAATGAGCTTGAGTTAACTTCAGCTAAATTACATGAAAAACTAAAGTAGATTCGGGGCTGAAACTGGATTTTATATAGCGGGAGTTCGAAATTAAAAAGTTATTGATAAAATATTGGGGAGGAATACAAATGGATCGGGAGTAGGGTCTGGATGGACTGATAAGAATGGAGTGTGGGTGGCGTGGTGAGAGAGGCTCCAAAATCATTATAACCATACATTCCTTTTTTTGTTTTACTTTAAATGAACTATTTCTAGTTGGAAAGTTGTACATAACGATTATGTTACACGTCCAGTAAAATAAATGGTTCATTATTGCTGGCCATGTCCACCTTGTACAATTGGTGTAGTTCAATAGAAATCAAACATTATGTCACATATTCCCACAGACTTTAAGAGAACGTAAAAACAAATGTTACGCGAATGTCTGCTTTCTACAGAAAAATATCGCATATTGAAATCTGAATAACTAGCAAAGGCCAGATAATGTGACTAATCACGTTAACAATTGAATATTTAGATATATTGCAACAGACCTCTAATTTGAAATAAACACATTACAAGCTTGATGTAGTCCATGTCTTGCTCAGGTGTAGCTAATATGTAGCACGCACGCATCAATGGGGATGTGAATGAAAAATGTAACAATGAAAGTGTCCAAAGACGCGCCTTCCGCTAGGGGTCGCAATCACTTGTAACGTGACCTGGCAGTGATGTCAAGGTATTAGATTTTCCACCTGAGCAGAAGTCAGCGGTACGTCTGATACAAGATTTTTTTCTCACTGACTTTTGTCATGTGACCAACGACCATTGAGTTAGTACATACCATTTCACTGATTCTCAGGGACTGCTTAATCAATCAGTAACTTCTTACACAACTCGCAGAGAAAGGACTTCTCATTGTTTGAACATGTCATGAAAGATTTGCGAGCCCATACGCGGCATTTTTCCCCACAGAAGCGGGATTCCAAAGGCAGGCATGACCTGAAGAATGGACCCTGTTTCGGGCATCACGAGCAGGAGGGTATAAGAACAGGGAGACTTGACGGAAATGGTACTCACTCCACTGTCCTCACTTGTCAAGGTAGACGAGCCTTCAGGTAAATATCTACGTCTCGTTAAACAGCTCAAACACAAACATTACCGAAAAGTCGTCAAGAAACTAAGTCACTTTACCAGACTAGACTTGCACAGAAATAAAGCTCCTAGCAAAGACTTCAGTTTCAAACATATCTTATCAGTGAAGTCAACGTTTTAAGGATTAAATCATCAACAAGCAAGACATATCACACATAATAATTCGTTGAGTGTGTTTGTATGGCAGTGACGCTGTGTTCAATAGGCGCGTACAATAGAATTCCCAGGCGTTAGCATTTTAAAGTGCGTAATTAAATACATATTTTATATCTATATTTTGTTTGGGGGGGGGGGGAGCACGAAATCCCAAGGCCAATTAAATAAACATGATTATATTTACCCATTTTATATGCAAATTTTGTATATACTCTAATATGTACTCTAATATATACTCGGTTCATAGACAGGGATGTGGCTATTCATGTTTTATTCTTCTTGTACTTGCCTAGCCACTAGCTTGTAAGCCATGACGTCCATGCTGACCGTCGTCCTCCTGCTGGTCACCCTCATCACCATCACCATCGTGACGGACGTGGCCGAGGCTCACTCCGAGCACCACCATCACCACCACCGGCACCACGAGTCCCACAAGCACAGCCACAGCCACAAGCACAGCCACAGCCATAGTCATCACCACCACGGCAGCAGCAGCGACAGCAGCAGTTGCAGCGGCGGCTCCAGCGGGTCTGAGGAGCTGCTCATAACCGCTCTCCTCCTCGCCAACCAGAACCAGGCCGCCGCTGTCGGTTAATACAAATAATTTTATCATTTATCATTTTTCTTGTCCATTTGAAATATGGTATATTTTATATGATATATGGTGTATGGTATATGTCTTTATCTATTTATTGATTCAAGTCTGTCATCCACCATTGCAACAAATGTCTTTGATTCTAATAGAATTAGCTTGCAGATGTGTACATTAATTATCGTGTTAGATATTTAACAGGCTACGGGAATACAAGCAATGTTGTGAAATAGTGTAAGAATTATTAATTAGTAGAATGATTTTTTTGTTGAATACATTCACCCAATAAATTTAAATCAAACTATCCAATTGTGTATTGGTTTTTGTAAAGATTTAACGATTTAAAAAATTGAAAGCTAGATATTGTGTTACCAGTTTCAACATTTATTAACAATTAACTTTGCTGGCCGATAGATATATACTATATTCATTTCAATTTTAATTATTGTTTAGCAACTTTCACTTTTAGTAGACTTTAGATCGAAAAGGGAAGTAACCTACTTTTAGAAGACTTTAGATCGAAAGAGGAGTAACCTACTTTTAAAATACTTTAGATCGAAATGGAAGTAACCTACTTTTAGTAGACTTTAGAACGAAAGGGGAAGTAACCTACTTTTAGTAGACTTTAGATCGAAAGGGGAAGTAACCTACTTTTAGTTGCTTATATTTTGAAAGTGGGAGGAAATTGAAATATTTTTAAAAAAATGAAACATATTAAAGGTAAATTACTTCAAACAAAATTAGGAAAGAGAACAAATTAGTTCTAACAAAGTTAGGAAAGACAACAAATAAGTTCTAACAAAGTTAGGAAAGACAACAAATTAGTTCTAACAAAGTTAGGAAAGACAAAAATTAGTTCTAAAAAATTAAGGAAAGACAACAAATTATTTTGAAACCTGATTGGATTAAAAAGACATAATAATGGACACAAATTGTATAAAAATAAAAAAATATATAAAAAGAAAAGAAATAATATTTTAAAAAAAATGATTTGAACAGAGAGTGCAAACAAACAATAAAAAAAAAAACAATATTGACAATTCTTTTTGTTTTTTTTAAAGAAATGAAACTGAAAATGTCCATCATTGAAATAATAAGAGGGAAGAGCATACGTGCTATTTTTAGTCATTTGATCTCTTTCAAGATCTGAGGGAGATCGCCTTTGATTCAGGGACTACACGTCTGATAACCTCGAATTAAGATATGTAAATCATCACTGTCAATATATGTCTACAACGCTGATAGTTGTGCCATAATTTAAGAGCCAACAACTCCCACCCATCAGAAGTGGACATCTTCTGCTCCCACCCATCGGAAGTGGACATCTTCTGGCTCTCCCACCCATCAGAAGTGGACATCTTCTGGCTCTCCCACCCATCAGAAGTGCACATCTTCTGGCTCTCCCACCCATCAGAAGTGGACATCTTCTGGCTCTCCCACCCATCAGAAGTGGACATCTTCTGGCTCTCCCACCCATCAGAAGTGGACATCTTCTGGCTTCAAACTGACCTAGAAATCCCCAAAGATTGGTCAAAGGTTAAACTTATTTTGTGGATTCTTCTCTCCGTTAAAATTTGGAAAAGCCTCACGATTTAGTTGATAAACCCATGCATCAACTACAACGCCAACGGCATCAACTACAACGGCATCAACTACAACGGCATCAGCTAGAACGGATTGACCCTACTTTCAAATGCCAATCAAATTATTCCTGAGTTATCCCATGCAGACGACACGAGTTATCTCAAAGACGACATTAAGCTTCATGAAACCAATCATTGTTTTAAAGACAATCCCATTTCGCTTGAAGGAATAACTGTACACGGCAGTGTGATGATTATCTTGTCTTGAAGATTTGAAAATAAAAGTGTGATGTATGTCGACAGAGGTCAATTTCAGCTTTCGAAAAATAAACGTTCTGTGCATTGTGTCTGTGATGTGTGTCTGCATTGTTTGTCTATGTCATGTGTCTATGTCATGTGTCTTTGTTTGTGTCAATGTTGTGTGTCCAATGATTTGTATGTGTTGTGTGGCTATGTTCCGTGGCTACTTTGTGTCTATGTTGTGTGTCTACGTTGTGTGTCTATCTTGTGTGTCTATTTTGTGTGTCTATGTTGTGTATCTACGTTGTGTGTCTATGTTCTGCGTCTTGTTATACTGGACATTTTGCACACAGGTGGTCCTAAAAGAGGGATACGGCTATCATTAAAGGGCCCAACTACACCTAGTAGGACTTTCTCACTTTGCGACCATCGCTTTCTCTGCGTCCCTTGTTATTTCTAATTACTACTAGCTCCTTCTATATCGGCTCAGATCAATGAGGATATAGACCGGAGAGATATCAAATGGTTTAGTTTAGTTTCACCCTAAGGGCTTAATTTGTTTGTTTTTGTTTTGTTGATTTTCTGCACAAATAGTTTTAACATATCAGAGAGTCAGCGGCGTCGCTGGGATTAGTTCCCCCACCCCCCTGGGGCGGGCGAAGATCTTTGCCGCTCCCACTCACGAAAAAAATCTACGTTTGGCCGAAAATGTCGCCCCTCCAACAAATTCTTCAGTGATCCTCAAATCATAGTGAAGGGCCCGTCAAACGGATCAATAAGAGGCTATCGAACATATTCGTTATCTATAAAGTGGCGCCCTGTGTGGACTGCCCCCCCCCCTCCGCCACACCATTCTTACGACAGTGCAGAGAGGCCATCTCCTATTTTTCGGTTGAGCGACTTCAAGGTTTTATTCCATCTCTTACTGTACTATTAACCACTTAAGAGGGGGAATACACGGAGAAAAATTGAAAAAAGACGATTTTCGAGTGATGTCAAATTAAAGTGTATTTAATAGTGTGCAAATATGTATATTTATTTTTAAATTAGGTTAAATAGTTCTTGAAATAGTACTTTTTTAAAAAAAAAAAAAGGGGGGGGGGTATTAGAAAGTACAATAATCTAAATTTTGCTTTTTTTAACTTTTTCATGAATTAACTATTTTAAAATAACGATGACCTCCCCAATCAATGTTTACTACAATGACCAGTCCCTTGGAATATGGCAACTTACATAAAATTAAACTAAACATTTTGTGAATATTAACAATGTCTTAATATTTGTTTATAATTTGCTTACACAATGCCTAGTGATAACAAATATTCTGATATTCGAAGAAACGAAAGGCTATACACAATATGGGAGCCTTATATGAGCTTTGAAGTCTTACGAGATTGTTTGTTTTTTGTCCTGGAGAGCGCTGACAGTAGAACTTGACACCAAACTTGACTCAGACGCTGTCACTAGATATTCGAATTTAAAAAGTCCATTCGGATTTTCAATTGCAAATTTCAACTCTGTAATTTTGTCATTTTGTCTTAAGTTGAAATTATGTGTGAGCTCTGTTTCAACTGTTATTTTGAGAACCACTGTTTAAGCCACTGAAAAGTGTCCACCCCCGCTAACACAAATGTACACCACGCTAACACAAATGTATACCACGCTAACACAAATGTACACCACGCTTACACAAATGAACACCACGCTAACACAAATGTACACCACACTAACAAAAATGTACACCACGCTAACACAAATGTACACCATGCTAACACAAATGTAAACCACGCTAACACAAATGTACACCAAATCTAAGACAGTAGTACACCAATGCTAACAAACGTACACCAACGCTCACACAAATTTACATCACGCTAACACACATGGGCACTGACGCCAACACAAATGTAAACCGAAAACAACACACTTCTACACCAACACTCACACAGATGTACATTGACACTCACACAGTTGTACATCGACACTCACACAGATGTACACCAACACTCACACATTTGTACATCGACACTCACACAGTTGTACGCCAACACTCACACAAATTTACATCACGCTAACACACATGTGCGATGACGCCAACACAAATGTAAACTGAAAACAACACACTTGTACACCAACACTCACACAGATGTACATTGACACTCACACAGTTGTACATCGACACTCACACAGTTGTACACCAACACTCACACAGTTGTACATCGACACTCACACAGTTGTACACCAACACTCACACAGTTGTACACCAACACTCACACAGTTGTACACCAACACTCACACAGATGTACACATTTACAATGGACCACCTTTTACAATTGGCAATAGAAGAGAAAAATAATAAAAAAAAAAAAAAAGTTAAGATCACGAGTTAATTAAGTGCACTTATTTATAGCCTGGAAATATCTTCTCGAGGTCAAATGGGCAAATAAACAATAAAAAAACAACAAACAAACAGCAAGACATCAACATTATTGGATGTGATAATATCAGCAGCTAAAATAATAAAATATATCACTTTATTTGGCCCACCCCATCCCACTTTCAAAAAAAAATAATAACAAAATACAGAATAATTTTTTAAAAATTACAATTCCGCGAAAGATTGAGGACACAAACCCCCTTTTGTCCCTTGTTTGTTGACACTTCTGTGATTACTTGTGGCACATCCGTCTAAATTATCGGCAAACCTGGCGCCCTTCGTTAACAAACCTGGTGCCCCTCGTCAACAAACCTGGTGCCCTTCGTCAACAAACCTGGTGCCCGTCGTCAACTTACCTGGTTCTCGTCGTTAACTTACCCGGTGCCCGTTGTCAACAAACCTGGTGTCCTTCGTCAACAAACCTGGTGCCCTTCGTCAACAAACCTTGTGCCCGTAGTCAACAAACCTTGTGCCCGTAGTCAACAAACCTTGTGCCCGTAGTCAACAAACCTTGTGCCCGTAGTCAACAAACCTGGTGCCCTTCATCAACTAGCCTGCAGCCCTTTGCAACAAACCTGGTGCAAGTCGTCAACTAGCCTTGAGCCCATCGTAACAAACCTGGTGCCCGTTGTCAACAAACCTGGTGTCCTTCGTCAACAAACCTGATGTCCGTCGTAACAAACCTGGTGCCCGTTGTCAACAAACCTGGTGCCCTTCATCAATTAACCTGGTGCCCGTCTAACAAACCTGGTGCTTGTCGTCTACTTACCTGGTTCTCGTCGTTAACTTACCCGGTGCCCGTTGTCAACAAACCTGGGGCCCATATTCGCTGTTTTAAAGTCATTATTTCACTGTGATGACTTGTTATATTTCCTAGACCAGGGACAGCACCATCCAATAGTTCCTGTTAGGGGAAGCACCATCCAATAGGTCCAGTTAGGCGCAGCACCATCCAATAGTTCCAGTTAGGGGCAGCACCATCGAGTAGGTCCAGTTTGTTATGCCCCTGGCTGTCTGTCATGTTCCGCCCTTTCTAACCACCCCCCCCAACCCCTGTGGGCGATTACAAATAAAATAAGTAAAAAATTATTTGAAATAGACCAAAATTACTCCCCCTAAAATTTGGTGCCACTCCCCCAGGCGAAACAGCCCATGATCCCCCCTTCCTACGCCCATGGCAACACTTTTGTGTGTGAAATCCCTATTTACAAATTTATAGACACAACTCCAGGAGCGAACAATAGGGATGGATTGTATATGGATTGTAAAGGGATGGATTGCATATGGATTGTAAAGGGATGGATTGTATATGGATTGTAAAGGGATGGATTGTATATGGATTGTAAAGGGGTGGATTGTATATGGATTGTAAAGGGATGGATTTTATATGGATTGTAAAGGGATGGATTGTATATGGATTGTAAAGGGATGGATTGTATATGGATTGTAAAGGGATGGATTTTATATGGATTGTAAGGGATGGATTGTATAGTCCACCTTATGGAATAATCAAACAAATAAAATCAACTGTTGATTGTGAAAAGAGGCACACTTATTCATTCAACTAGTTACATTCAACTAGTCATATTCAATTAGTAACATTCAGCTAGGCACATACAACTGGTCATATTCAACTAATCACATTCAACTAGTCACTTTCAAATAGTCACATTCAACTCGTGAAATTCAAATAGTAACATACAACTAGTCACATTCAACTAGTGACATTCAAATATTTACCTACAACTAGTTTTATTTAACTAGTCAAATTCAAATAGTAACATACAACTAGTCACATTTAACTAGTCACATTTAACTCGTCACATTCAACTAGTCACATTCAACTAGTAACATACAAATAGTCACATTTAACTAGTCACATTTAACTAGTCACATTCAACTAGTCACATTCAAACAGTAACATACAAATAGTCACATTTAGCTAGTCACATTCAACTAGTCACATTCAACTAGTAACATGCATCTTGGGAACAACAGGTAGCCCACAAGTGCCGCTAGCCCAGCGTATTTACTTAGGAAGCAATGCAAATTTTTTCACCCACACACCCCCTCCCCCTCACTTGTCTCCGACCACAATTAGATAGGTCCATCGCCTGACAACAGCTTGGCCGGTACACACGTGTTTAGAGGCGTGCGAACTTGTTTGAAGTCAAACAAAGCACAACAGCAAACACATTTCAATGGGAAAACCCGTTTACATTTAACGCGCAAGCAATTTCGGTGTTCACAATTGAGATCGTGCACTTTAGGGAACGTGCCTGATAGACAAAAGTGTGCCTTGCATAATTTAATGATGGCACATTTCACCTGTCAATCATGAGTAGTTCTGCATTCACAACTTGTCGCTATTATGGGCAAGAAGAGAAGATGGAGGCCGTGAGTCTTAGAATGGTTTGGTCTACTATCAGAGAATCTCGAAGGTATAAAATCATCCAGCGGTTGATGGGAGAGACATTCAGACCAGGAAACACCTCAGGTGAAGAGTCGTCATCCCCATCTGTAGCTCACCGAACAGAACGTAAGTTTCCATCTGGAGTGTGGCAGTTTAATTATCAAATATGTCACGAGTAAAATAGTTTTAGTTAAGACACGTGACCCAGTGAGGGAGGTAGCTTTTTTTCACCATCCCCAACTTCAACGAAACATCTTTACAGTTAGTGAAAATTCCGCCCTTTAAAAAAAGAAAAAAAAGCAGAAAAGAATGCGCCGTCCAGGGTTAAGCTCCCCTTTCCGCCCCACATTCCTACGCCAACAATTGGACCTTATGAGTTTGAAGTTTATAACTATGGGTGTGTAATAGACAATACACCATCATCAAGGTTTTTTTTTTTTTTTAAATAGTATTTAGTAAACACGATATTAGCATTCTTAATTTTTGTATCAAACAATTTCCTAACCTAGACATCATGTCAAAGATATTCATCGTATTAATTTTTCCCAAGAACTGTAGATTTTTCTTTCCAGGAATATTTTATTCATTTACTTGCCTAGCCTTAGCGCCAGGGATCCTCAAATATCTCGCACTGGATGCGAGACCAACTCCAACAATTGTTAACGGTGCAAAGTATAAATTCTAGTCTCTGAGTTTGTGAGATCCCCTTCAGTTACAATGGATTCTTTTAACTCATACAGAAATAGAAGATCAAGGATAACGAAGAGAACTAATCCATGAAATCTTTGGCTAATTGGATTGGAATGTGGGGGCGTCGGAAAGGAATTCTGTGTTATTGTCAAGAGAGTTTTAAAAACAGCACTCAAATAACAGCAGAGTGGTTCAGGCATTTTCTTAACTTTTAGTTTAAATGGGTCTACTATAATGCAATGGTTATCAGTTATCACAAGCAGGAATTGTTATGATCTAAAGAAAATATTCATTGCTATACGCTAGAGGTTCTTATCCATTTTGCACCACCTTTTCAATTTTATAATATTTCAAGCAATCCCCTCCCTTATGAAATTTATTGAATTAAAAAAAATAGTTGTAAAAAATAAATAAAGTTATTATTTGTTTTCATATTTTAGAAACTTGCTTAAAAATTTTTTAACATGTCTCCAATAAAAATACTACGCACGTAGCATGCACCACAAGAACATCAGCTACTGTTAAGTAAATGCAATTATATTTGATTTTTGTGTGTGCGGGCACCACGGGTTAAGAACCTCTGCTATACACACACTCAAATAAATACATAAATAAGATATTAATAACATTTATGATTATAAATTTATGTTTAAATATGTGTTTGTATGAACAGACGCACGACTCCTGTCAACATGACGTCCACGCTGACCCTTGTCCTTCTGCTGGCCACCCTCATCACCATCACCATCGTGACGGACGTGGCCGAGGCTCACTCCGAGCACCACCATCACCACCATCGGCACCACGGGTCCCACCATCACAGCCACAGCCACAAGCACAGCCACAGCCATAGCCACCACCACCACGGCAGCAGCAGCAGCGGCAGCAGCTGCAGCGGCGGCTCCAGCGGGTCGGAGGAGCTGCTCCTGACCGCTCTCCTCCTCGCCAACCAGAACCAGGCCGCCGCTGTCGGTTAATTTCCCCCCATTTCAGAGCATGGGTTACGGTTCTTGTATTTGATGTTTACTTTTCAAGCCTTTGTTGGCTCATGAACATTTCTACATACAGTTATTATGTTACATGTTATGTGAAGGATTTACCACATGAGTTTTGTCATAGTTGTCATAGTTGTCATAGTAACATTGCATACGATTCTGTTTGTGAATGTAAAATATGATTTTTTTGAGTAGGTTTATCAAATCTAGATTTAACATAACTTATATTTTAACAATGGAAATGTAGACAATGTATAAAGCCTTTAATTTTGTCTTGTATATTGCTGAAATGATGATATGCATACAAAGATCTTAAATAAAATAAAAGAAATTATTTTGCATTATATTACATGGTTGATTGCTTCAGTGATTTGTCTGATTATCGTGTCATATCCGTCATTGTAAAACCTCGTCCACTTTTAAAAAGTCCCTTAAAACTCATCTATTTAGGTCCGCCTATGACCTATGATGCACCCTCCTTGCCCTGCCTCATTTTCTGTCTCGGGTTGATCCTTTAGTATAGGCCAAAACGTGCCAAAGTGTCCTCGTTTTATAGCCATTTTAATTGTTTCACATAGTATAGTAGTTACTATCCTAATGTCTCCTTTTTATTTTACTTAATTTACATGTTTTTAATAATTGTAAAGCGCTTAGAGCTTTAAGGTAAGCGCTATATAAAAATGCCTAAATAAATAAATAAATATCACAGGGTTGATTAGGCCTGTGACACGTCTGATATCACAGGGTTGATTAGGCCTTTGACAAGTCACAGGGTTGAATAGGCATGTGACACGTCTGATATTACAGGGTTGAATAGGCCTGTGACACGTCTGATATTACAGGGTTGATTCGGTCTGTGACAAGTCTGATATTACAGGGTTCATTAGGCCTTTGACACGTCTAATATCACTGGGTTGATTCGGCCTGTGACACGGCTGATGTCACAGGGTTGATTCGGTCTGTGACACGTCTGATATCACGTGATTTATTATATCTGTTTCTTGTCTTGTATAACAGGGTTGATCATGTCTTTGTATTATGCTCTGCAATCAAAACTAACAACATTTTAGGTGTCTTTTTGACATTTCTAGCACAGACAACATTTTAGGATAAAGTGTCATTAAAAAAACACTTTGCCATTAGATCAAATAGCTAATGAAAAAAAAATATTTGATTAAATACTAGATAAAATATTTAATTAAATAATAAACAAAAAAGTTGATTAATTGCTATATACAGTAAGTGACAAAATAATACATCAAATAGTTGATACGATAATTGATAAAATAGTTGACAAAATAAAAGATCAAATATTTGATTTTAAAAATAAAAGATAATTTTTTGATATAAAAAAAAGATAAAATAGTTGATAAAATAAAAGATCAAATAGTTGATAAAATAAAAGATCAAATAGTTGATAAAATAATAGATAAATTACGCTTTTTGTAGTCAGATGACTGTAACATTCTGGCATACTGTTTTGGCGGACATTTATGTTATTCCCTTTAGTAAATTATTGCAAGTGTTGTTTTTCAAGAAAATTATAAATATAATATGGATGGGAGTTTATATTTATAAATATTTATGCATTTTTTTTCTTTTGAATATATCTACATCCCTATTCCATTGAACCTACATCTATTTTGAACGAGATATCAAAGATGTCACTTAACGAAGCCGGCGCTCATTCCGAGAGCCACCATCACCATCACCATCACCGCCACAGTCCAAACAAAGGCTCACCGGTAAGAAGAGAAGTGGACGAGAACATCTTCTCCTGACCACTTTCTTTTATGTCGTACACCTGTTGAAAAACTCCATGGTACACATCCGTTATAACTTAAGTACACTAACAATTTTATACTCTCTTCATTCTCTTTCGAAAACCGCACCCTATCCCCTCCTCCCCACCCCCACCCCCCACGGCTAACATCCAGAGCAATGCACTTTTTTCTAACCTACATCCATTAAGACAGAACAACTGTCCAGATGAATTAGTGGTCAAGATTTAACCAGGACGTGAGAACTGTTGGACTAACACAGACTTAGCGTGCTGTTCAATCCCACGCGACCGCTGGTCTGTCATCAGTACTTCCCCCCCACCCCCCAATGGAAGACAACCCGTTTGGGTGCGTGTATGTTTTGGCGCTGTGTCTTAAGTCTTCTGCAGAATTTAAAATCTGACCATTTTCTCAGGTCAAACAGCAATACATATTTTCTTTTTCGATTCTTGTTCACCAGTTGATTTTTTAACAACATCTAATGTTCCTTAACCCGTTTTATATCTAGTGTTTGATACAGATGCCCAATGCTGCGTCAGACTTTTGTCTCTGGGGATTGAAAACCATCTACATTTAGACGTTAAATCCTTAGCGGACCTGACCTTTGGCGCCCCTTTCAGGCAACAGATCATCCAAAGCACACCCTGAATTTAGTCAGCATCTTTCCAAAAGAGTAGATAATAGAATTCTTATTTTGACTCAATAACTCAATAATGACTTAACCAATGGTTAATTCTTGCAGACTGGGGAAGACATTTTATTTTAAAATATCCTCGGTCCCTAATTTAAGCTACGAATTCGCCCTGATCGAAATGATCTTAAGTATCTGTTATGAAATTCGGTTGGTTCTATCATTACAAAATTGTTTGCATCATTCACTATTTTTTTAGTCTAACAAAAGCATTTTCCAGTAAATTGTTTTTTCAAGTTAAGAGTGTTTAGTTCGTGTAATAGTATATGTTTTCTTGATTAGTCTGTTTAATATGAGTTTAAATGTCAGACGATGAATTTCCACACTAGCAGGTAATACTGAATTCTGAATGCTACCAATTGTTGCACTGAAAAATAATTTAATATATTGTAATATTTTAACGCCAAGATTAGCGTATATTTTTTTTATCAAGTAAATGAAAGTAATCGATAATATCGAATCAGTTACAAATATTTCAGAAGGAGTTGAAATAAATATGTCAAATGTAAATTAACGTTGTATTACATTTTTGCACTATGAGAATCACATATAAAATCATTTATATCAAAATTATATTCTTCATAATTTATATTTGAAGTTTTTTGGTAGCATAGTTTCTAAAAAAAATGTAAATACCCCCCCCTCCCATCGGCCCCCCATGCTCATTCTTTTAATTATTTTTGTACATGTAAAATTTTTTTTACAAGTTTTTTTAACACCACGAATGAAACAAGGGGTGAACTAGATAAAAGACCGGAATTACAACGACATGGCAACCCGCTGGTGCGCAGACGCAAGGAAGTGACGTGATAAGACGCTTACTTAATAGGAAGGGGAAATAAAACAGAAGAAATGGGAGGTAACAGCCAGGCATGAAGAGATTGGACGTGAATGACTTGTCTGGGAAAAGTAGCTATTTGTTGTGATGGGAAGAGGGGCAGGTGATGTTCACTGTCTGGGAGGAATGTGTTTTGTTTAGGTCAAATGGGACGAATACTATAGTCTGGGAGGATGGGATTGGACTAATACTATAGTCTGGGAGAATGGGATGGAATGAATGATAAGTTCATGAGGAATTGGGGTAATGTTTGAATGCAATAGGAAAATATTTAGTGTCTGTTAGGATGGTATGGAAACATATTTGGTGTCTGTTAAGACGGTATGGAAGGCACATTTGGTGTCTTTTAAGACGGTATGGAAGACATAATTGGTGTCTGTTAGGATGTTTGTTAAATAAATAACTAGTTTTCTGGATTGGAAATTGCGACCTCACAGTAGTTTTTTTTTTAAATATTTTTTTTTTTTAAATTGGAAAATGTCACAAATTGTCACAAATTCTAGACCCCCCCCCCTGGTGGTGACGTTATTTGCGATCAATCCCCTTAAAACGTACTCTAAAGTTTGGTGTCTTTTAGGATGTTTGTTAAATAAATAACTTGTTTTCTGGATTTGAAATTGCGACCTCACAGTAGTTTTTTTTTTAAATATTTTTTTTTTTTAAATTGGAAAATGTCACAAATTGTCACAAATTCTAGACCCCCCCCCCCTGGTGGTGACGTTATTTGCGATCAATCCCCTTAAAACGTACTCTAAAGTAGAAAAAAAATTAAGCATTCTTAAAATGCATTACGGAAATAAAGTCTGTAAAGGAAATATTCAGGTATATTTTTTTACGTTCTTAAAAATAAAAAACGATTTAAGTTCCGTTTACATTTATTTTTTAAACTTTTGGCTTCACAGTTGGCCTTTCTGGCCTACTGCACACATTGAAGTTATTGGGCTTCACAATTGGCCTTTCTGGCCTACTGCACACATTGAAGTTATTGGACTTCACATTTGGCCTTTCTGGCCTACTGCACACATTGAAGTTATTGGACTTCACATTTGGCCTTTCTGGCCTACTGCACACATTGAAGTTATTGGACTTCACATTTGGCCTTTCTGGTATACTGCACACATTGAAGTTATTGGACTTCACATTTGGCCTTTCTGGTCTACTGCACACATTGAAGTTATTGGACTTCACATTTGGCCTTTCTGGCCTACTGCACACATTGAAGTTATTGGGCTTCACATTTGGCCTTTCTGGTATACTGCACACATTGAAGTTATTGGACTTCACATTTGGCCTTTCTGGCCTACTGCACACATTGAAGTTATTGGACTTCACATTTGGCCTTTCTGGTCTACTGCACACATTGAAGTTATTGGACTTCACAGTTGGCCTTTCTGGCCTACTGCACACATTGAAGTTATTGGACTTCACAGTTGGCCTTTCTGGTCTACTGCACACATTGAAGTTATTGGGCTTCTTATTTGGCCTTTCTGGTCTACTGCACACATTGAAGTTATTGGGCTTCACAGTTGGCCTTTCTGGTCTACTGCACACATTGAAGTTATTGGGCTTCTTATTTGGCCTTTCTGGTCTACTGCACACATTGAAGTTATTGGGCTTCACAGTTGGCCTTTCTGGACTACTGCACACATTGAAGTTATTGGGCTTCACATTTGGCCTTTCTGGTCTACTGCACACATTGAAGTTATTGGGCTTCACAGTTGGCCTTTCTGGCCTACTGCACACATTGAAGTTATTGGGATTCACAGTTAGCCTTTCTGTTCTACTGCACACATTGAAGTTATTGGGCTTCACAGTTGGCCTTTCTGGCCTACTGCACACATTGAAGTTATTGGGCTTCACAGTTGGCCTTTCTGGTCTACTGCACACATTGAAGTTATTGGGCTTCACAGTTGGCCTTTCTGGCCTACTGCACACATTGAAGTTATTGGGTTTCACAGTTGGCCTTTCTGGTCTACTGCACACATTGAAGTTATTGGGCTTCACAGTTGGCCTTTCGAGCCTTTTGCACATATAGAATGTATGTGTCTTCCTAGATTGTCTTTCTAAACTACTGAACACAGTGAATTTATTTGGCTTCCTAGAGTCTTTCTAAACTACTGCACACATGGAATTTATTTGGCTTCCTAGATCGTCTTTTTAATCTACTGAACACATTGCATTTATTATTTGGTTCCTCGATTGTCTTTCTAAACTACTGCCTACATAGAATTTATTTAGCTTCCTAGATTGTCTTTCTAAACTACTGCCTACATAGAATTTATTTGGCTTCCTAGATTGTCTTTCTAGCCTATTGCACCCATATCATTTTATGCAAATATCTTTTAAGGAATTTTACATTGTTAAGTCTTTAGTTTTTAAGTAATGTTTTTTATGTTACAAAAAATATAATAAGAAAAATTTAAAAAAACCCACAACAAAGTTGAATGAACAGGTTCAATTGAAAAAGTCTATGTTGAAATTCTCCCCTTCAGCTGTCCATGTGTGTACTACATGAACCCGGTCTGACAAGGTATCTTTTGTTGCTTAAACCTTTAGCATCGCCAGCTCATTAGTGTCAACGGAGCTGCAGGTTTGACATGTCGATTTCCGTGCTATTTGTAAATCAAGACATCAACAGACAGAGGAGGATCTTGTTATTTGTAAATCCAGACATCAAAAGACAAGGGTTGATTTGGTTATTTGCAAATCAAGACATCAAAAAAACGGAGGTGGATCTTGTTATTTGTAAATCAAGACATCAAAAGACAGAGGTGAACCTGGCTATTTGTAAATCAAGACATCAACAGACAGAGGTGGACGTGGCTATTTGTAAATCAAGACATCAAAAGACAGAGGTGAACCTGGCTATTTGTAAATCAAGACATCAACAGACAGAGGTGGATCTTTTTGTTTGTAAATCCAGACATCAACAGACAGAGGTGTATCTTAAAACTAATACAATGTGAGGGCCTCTGTTTAAAAAAAAAAAGATAAATAGATAATAAAGATAATAATAATAGTTAATAGATTAAAATGGATCCTTTCACTAAAAGGTTACTGAAAATGAAAGACGATTTCTAGAACAAGACTTAAATCGTAATAGCGTGGTTCTAACGAAAACTTACATGCGACAAAGGAGAATGAAAAGGATGATTGGGCTGAAAGCCTGCATCAGCTACAGCAGTGGGGGCGAGAGGCATTTGAACAAACTTAGGTTACTCTTACTAAGCTTAGTGAATAGTTGGGGTTTTATTTTCCTTTTGGTCTTAGCGTTTTATTTTCCCGGTTTTGGCGTAGTCTCTATTAGCTTATACTTTCTTGTCAAAGACTTTAAAAAAAAACAAAACAAAAAAAAACATCAACTGAACATGGTAAATAATAAATTAACCTTAAAAATAATTGAATAAAGAAGACAGCTTAATGCAAATAAAACAAAAATTCCCTTTAAAAAAATAATTTTAACTTTGTTTACTCATAATGCCTGTTAGAAAACAGCCAAATGGGGCTTGCAATATCATGTGTGCCCAGCTCAAATCTGCCTCGGTGCAAAACGTAAACGAGTATTGACAAAAGGACATCCGGGTGTCTTCAAACGGAAGACAACACTGCCGTGCCAGGTTCCAGACTTGTGCACTGATTTCTGGCACAGGCCAACACTGACAGTTGGAATGTCTGACGGGAAACCCAACTCCAACCCCCTCCCCCTGTTTCAACATACGCCGTACGTAGCTCCCATCACCTCCAGATTGACCTATCAATTCTACGGCCGAGCTTTAACCAGGTTTCGACTCGCAACTTTAGATTCCACATGCAGGCTGGCATCCTGAGTGAAGGGCCCGACAGACGGAAAGATAAGAATGTATCCAACACATTCGTCAGTGGTCCTCAAACCTGAATGAAGGGCCAAACAGACGGAAAGATAAGAATGTATCTAAAAAATTCTTCAGTGATCCTCAAATCATAGTGAAGGGCCCGTCAAACGGATCAATATGAGGCTATCGAGATATTCGGTATTGGTCCTCAAAACTATTATTGAGCCCTTTATTTAACTTTATTTTGAATAAGTTGTTCATTCTACTGCAATTCAAACAATTTTGACAAATAAGTAAAGTTAAATGTTTAGAGTCATGTCCCCTGGCAGTACGATGAGAGACACATTAACATAAAACGGAGTTATGGCCCTTGGCAGTACGATCAGGGACAAATTAACATAAAATACAGTTATGGCCCTTGGCAGTACGATGAGGGACAAATTAACATAAAATACAGTTATGGCCCTTGGCAGTACGATGAGGGACAAATTAACATAAAATACAGTTATGGCCCTTGGCAGTACGATGAGGGACAAATTAACATAAAATACAGTTATGGCCCTTGGCAGTACGATGAGGGACAAATTAACATAAAATACAGTTATGGCCCTTGGCAGTACGATGAGGAACAAATTAACATAAAATACAGTTATGGCCCTTGGCAGTACGATGAGGGACAAATTAACATAAAACACAGTTATGGCCCTTGGCAGTACGATGAGGGACAAATTAACATAATATACAGTTATGGCCCTTGGCAGTACGATGAGGGACAAATTAACATAAAATACAGTTATGGCCCTTGGCAGTACGATGAGGGACAAATTAACATAAAATACAGTTATGGCCCTTGGCAGTACGATGAGGAACAAATTAACATAAAATACAGTTATGGCCCTTGGCAGTACGATGAGGGACAAATTAACATAAAACACAGTTATGGCCCTTGGCAGTACGATGAGGGACAAATTAACATAATATACAGTTATGGCCCTTGGCAGTACGATGAGGGACAAATTAACATAAAATACAGTTATGGCCCTTGGCAGTACGATGAGGGACAAATTAACATAAAATACAGTTATGGCCCTTGGCAGTACGATGAGGGACAAATTAACATAAAACACAGTTATGCCCCTTGGCAGTACGATGAGGGACAAATTAACATAAAATACAGTTATGGCCCTTGGCAGTACGATGAGGGACAAATTAACATAAAACACAGTTATGGACCTTGGCAGTACGATGAGGGACAAATTAACATAAAACACAGTTATGGCCCTTGGCAGTACGATGAGGGACAAATTAACATAAAACACAGTTATGGCCCTTGGCAGTACGATGAGGGACAAATTAACATAAAACACAGTTATGGCCCTTGGCAGTATGATGAGGGACAAATTAACATAAAATAAGTATCATCAAGAAGCAACATCATGCACATGTTGTATGTTTGTCTGGTTTTGGGCGGTAACACTTGTGCGTTACAAAATAACCCACATGTCATTCATTGTGATCAAGTATTAATTGTATCAAAGTCTAAAAATAGATTATAGTTGTCTAAATCTTATGGGTTCTGTCATGCCGTTGTGTTTCCTTGTGCCCTATTGATTTCGGTCTAAGAATGGTCTAGTGTTGGGATAGATGCTCCATGGGATTAAATGGATTTTATTCATAAAAGATTATTGCTTGATGATTGTTAGATAGTGCGATTTTATTATTAACTTAATCCTTAATATATATAATATATATATATTTATATATATATATTTAGAAAAGTTGTCAGGCTAGTCATTATGAAACGAATCAATCATAATTTTCGTCATCACAACCCTTCAGCTATCATTAATTTCACTCATGGCAAGATATATACATGTATATATATATATATATTCTTATCGTACATCTTTAATGGAGGAGAACTCTTTTTGCCCTTCATCCGTGTATTAAATAGAAGTACACGCTTATAATTAATTTAGTAATAAATAATGTGTGCAACTGAAAATAAGCTGTGCATGATGATTTGCTTCTCCAACTGAACCAGCTGTGCTCATTTAACATGGATCTTACTTACATTATTATCCCTAACGGGATTTAACTATTCTGGGATTAGAAGATATAATCGGTAATTTTAGTAATTAAAAAAAAAAAATATTGGATAGCAGCAGAGTCAGCAAGACTGTGTAAGACGCCATTCCATAAACTCTGGGAAAATTATCCACAGTCCAAAATATACTAATTAAAGTAGGGCATTCAAGCCAATGAAAGAAATAGGAAAACAAGGTGTGTGGAACGTTGAATTTAAGTCCACCAGGTCAAATTATCCTCACATGAACCAGGTCAAATTATCGTGGCTTCAGCCAGGTCAAATTAACCTGATATCCACCAGGTCAAATTATCCTCACATCCACCAGGTCAAATTATCCTCACATCAACCAGGTCAAATTATCGTGGCATCAGCCAGGTCAAATTAACCTGACATCCACCAGGTCAAATTAACCTGACATCCACCAGGTCAAATTAACCTGACATCCACCAGGTCAAATTAACCTGACATCCACCAGGTCAAATTATCCTCACATCAACCAGGTCAAATTATCGTGGCTTCAGCCAGGTCAAATTAACCTGATATCCACCAGGTCAAATTAACCTGACATCCACCAGGTCAAATTAACCTGACATCCACCAGGTCAAATTAACCTGACATCCACCAGGTCAAATTAACCTGACATCCACCAGGTCAAATTAACCTGACATCCACCAGGTCAAATTAACCTGATATCCACCAGGTCAAATTTACCTGACATCCACCAGGTCAAATTAACCTGATATCCACCAGGTCAAATTTACCTGACAGCCACCAGGTCAAATTAACCTGACATCCACCAGGTCAAATTAACCTGACATCCACCAGGTCAAATTTACCTGACATCCACCAGGTCAAATTAACCTGACATCCACCAGGTCAAATTAACCTGACATCCACCAGGTCAAATTAACCTGACATCCACCAGTTCAAACTCAGTAACCATAAACATATAAAAACACAAAAAAATCGTCAGAGGTCCACACTCGTACCAATCATTAGTATTAATTTATCTATCAGTTTAATTAAACTACAACCCCTCGACCAAAACACCAACCCGAAATACTGACAACCACCCAAATACTGACAGCCAAACAAATACTGACAACAACCCAAATACTGACAACCACTCAAATACTGACAGCCAAACAAATACTGACAACCACCCAAATACTGACAACCACCCAAATACTGACAACCACCCAAATACTGACAGCCAAACAAATACTGACAACCACCCAAATACTGACAACCACCCAAATACTGACAACCACCCAAATACTGACAACCAACCCACGGCACAATTCTTTTGCTGTCCTCTCGGATACTACTTCTCAGTTAAGTGCTATTTCAAAAATTTTATTCTGTTTTTTCTGTTGTGTGTTCGCTGACAAAGGCTTCCTGCATTTTTTTTAAAATTTGACCTTCCTTTGTTTTACTCAACCAACCCCAAGACTGACAACCACCTCCCCCCCCCCCCCCAAACAATGACA
>CAXITT010000347.1:284469-301455 GCA_964033795.1 Lymnaea stagnalis | reverse complement strand
TATCTATCTATCTATCTATCTATCTATCTATCTATCTATCTATCTATCTATCTATCTATCTATCTATCTATCTATCTATCTATCTATCTATCTATCTATCTATCTATCTATCTATCTATAATAATAAGAGGTCTTATATAGCGCGTTACCCCAGCTTAGGGCTGGGCTCACCGCGATGTACATAAAAATGTTATCAAAAGAGACATAATCATGACATTAAAACAAAAAACATTTATGAAATAAAGAACAGCAATGTATATTCACCCACCCCACCACATAACTTTTACAAGGCAAACCATGGACGGCAGCCAGCAAGATCCTTTATCGGTCAGAGGAGGGGAATCAGTCTGGGTAGTATAATTTAAAAAGATGTGTTTTGAGTGCAGTTTTGAAGGCCTGGTTGATTGGTATATTGCGTATGTGTATGGCAAAGAATTCCATTGTTTGGGGGCGCAGAAAGAGAAAGATCGTTTACCATATGTTTTAGTGTGTGTCTTGGGAACGGACAGAATACGCGTGTCTGTAGAGGAGCGAAGCTGTCGAAGGGGTGAATAGACAGAAAGAAGTTCGGTTAGATATGAAGGACAGGAATCCAAGAAAAAGTTGTGACAGAGAACAGACAACTCGTAGTTCAATGCGTGCCTGTATAGGGAGCCAATGTAGTTCAATGCGTGCCTATATAGGGAGCCAATGTAGTTCAATGCGTGCCTGTATAGGGAGCCAATGTAGTTTAATGCGTGCCTGTATAGGGAGCCAATGTAGTTCAATGCGTGCCTGTATAGGGAGCCAATGTAGTTCAATGCGTGCCTGTATAGGGAGCCAATGTAGTTCAATGCGTGCCTGTATAGGGAGCCAATGTAGTTCAATGCGTGCCTGTATAGGGAGCCAATGTAGTTCAATGCGTGCCTGTATAGGGAGTCGGTGAAGGGAATGGAGTAGTGGAGGCACGTGATGAGGTTTTTTTTGTTTTTTTTTTGCCTTTAAAACTAGCCTAGCAGCTGAGTTTTGAGCTTTCTGCAGTTTTTCTATGCAGTCTATCTATCCATCCAAGTACCCAGTGGTCTATCAATCCATCTTTTTATCTATCTATATATCCAGCCATCTAACAATACAGCTTACTATCCATTTAAATATTTTTTAATACATCCGTTTATCCATCTACTCTTACAGCCGTACATCTATCTGGCACTCTGTCTGTCTGTCTACATATTAGTTGGGTTTGTTATGTAAATTCAAATGGTTATATCTATCTTATGTTCGAGTGCTACATGGCCTAAATCAATTATCTAGTATAGAATGATTGACGATTTTGATCAGTTGATTTAGAGTGGTTTGTCATTCTAGAACAGTCTAAATATTGCTGGACATTTCTATGCGGATGCGCCAAAAAACTAGGGCCAAGTCTCTCTTCAAATAAAAATCGTTTTACAACAGTACAGCCGTGTTTCAAAACAGTGCAGCCGTGTTCCAAAACAGTATGGCTGTGTTTTAAAACAGTGCAGCTGTGTTTCAAAACAGTGCAGCCGTGTTTTAAAACAGTACAGCTGTGTTTCAAAACAGTGCAGCCGTGTTTTAAGACTAGGCATAGACTACGCGTTCGTAATGATAACATAATTCTTTTAATCATATTTTTTTTTTTAATGGAATAATTTTTTAATATATTTATATATCGATTCACGAGATTCCATAAAAACATAATATATATTTATACAAAGTACATACACCTTAAAAGTCTAAATAAGTCATTCTTCACATTGTTGTTACTATTCTAGTGTCTCTGGTTTTTCATTTTTATTTTACTTTCGCAGTATAAATAGTTAACTTATTTTAAATAATTGTAAAGCGCTTAGAGCTGTAAGGTAAGCGCTATAAAAAAATGCCTAAATAAAAAAAAAATAAATAAATAAATATTAACTGGCTACGACCATACGGTAAACGGTGGACCTCAGCTTTTGTACGGCTTCACGTTTTACTTGAGAATCCCTGTGACAAATGGGCCCCATGCATTTCCTCAATGATGGTTGAAAGTGTATTGTTACCGAAGTATCCATTTCAACACGGACGCCTTATTACACGGTTGACACAGTGTCTCTTAAGCCAATGCATGTTTTTCATTGGATAGCTGTTAACGCCAAGCAGACACAGCCTTCATTACGTAAACGAGGCCATTTTCCCAGCCAGAGTGGAAACTTGTTGTCCTGTCAGAGACGCATGCACTTAAGGTACGGCCATTTGTATTTTTATAATCACTTTTCAGAATTTGATAAAAATCTACCACGTTATTCTTTTGACACTTGTAAAACTTCTATGTTATTTGTTAAACTTCTATGATACTTGTTAATCTTCTATTATACTTGTTAAACTTTTATATTACTTGTTACTCTTCCATGATACTTGTAAATCTTCTATGATACTTGTTAATCTTCTATGATACTTTTTAATCTTCTATGATACTTGGTAATCTTCTATGATACTTGTTAATCTTCAATGATACTAAGACTTGTTAATCTTCTTTGATACTTGTTAATCTTCTTTGATACGTGTTAATGTTTGTTGATGCATGTTAACATTCCTTAAATAAAAAATGAAAAATATAATAATTTAAAAAAATTACTAACTAGAACGTTGTCATGTATCGCTGGCTATACAGCATGTCATGTATCACTGGCTATACAGCATGTCATGTATCGCTGGCTATACAGCATGTCATGTATCTCTGGCTATACAGCATGTCATGTATCGCTGGTTATACAGCATGTCATGTACCGCTGGCTATATAGCAAGTCATGTATCGATGGTTGTACAGCATGTCGTGTATCGATGGTTGTACAGAATTTCATCTATCATTGGTTATACACAATGTCATCTATCACTGGTTATACACAATGTCATCTATCGATTGTTATACACAATGTCATCTATCGATTGTTATAAACAAATGTTCTTTTTTTATAACCTTAAACACGTGCATTCATTTTAAAGCTATTTCATTGTCTGTTCATGCTCAAGCTGTTTCATTGTCTGTTCATGCTCAAGCTGTTTCATTGTCTGTTCATGCTCAAGCTGTTTCATTGTCTGTTCGTGTTAAAGCTATTTCATTGTCTGTTCATGCTCAAGCTATTTCATTGTCTGTTCATGCTCAAGCTATTTCATTGTCTGTTCATGCTCAAGCTGTTTCATTGTCTGTTCATGCTCAAGCTGTTTCATTGTCTGTTCGTGTTAAAGCTATTTCATTGTCTGTTCATGCTCAAGCTATTTCATTGTCTGTTCATGCTCAAGCTGTTTCATTGTCTGTTCATGCTCAAGCTGTTTCATTGTCTGTTCATGCTCAAGCTGTTTCATTGTCTGTTCATGCTCAAGCTATTTCATTGTCTGTTCATGCTCAAGCTGTTTCATTGTCTGTTCATGCTCAAGCTATTTCATTGTCTGTTCATGCTCAAGCTATTTCATTGTCTGTTCGTGTTAAAGCTATTTCATTGTCTGTTCATGCTCCAGCTATTTCATTGTCTGTTCATGCTCAAGCTATTTCATTGTCTGTTCATGCTCAAGCTGTTTCATTGTCTGTTCATGCTCAAGCTGTTTCATTGTCTGTTCGTGTTAAAGCTATTTCATTGTCTGTTCATGCTCAAGCTATTTCATTGTCTGTTCATGCTCAAGCTATTTCATTGTCTGTTCATGCTCAAGCTATTTCATTGTCTGTTCGTGTTAAAGCTATTTCATTGTCTGTTCATGCTCAAGCTATTTCATTGTCTGTTCATGCTCAAGCTATTTCATTGTCTGTTCATGCTCAAGCTATTTCATTGAGTGTTCATGCTCAAGCTATTTCGTTGAGTGTTCATGCTCAAGCTATTTCATTGTCTGTTCATGCTCAAGCTGTTTCATTGAGTGTTCATGCTCAAGCTGTTTCATTGTCTGTTCGTGTTAAAGCTATTTCATTGAGTGTTCATGCTCAAGCTGTTTCATTGTCTGTTCATGCTCAAGCTATTTCATTGAGTGTTCATGCTCAAGCTATTTCATTGTCTGTTCGTGTTAAAGCTATTTCATTGTCTGTTCATGCTCAAGCTGTTTCATTGTCTGTTCGTGTTAAAGCTATTTCATTGTCTGTTCATGCTCAAGCTATTTTATTGAGTGTTCATGCTCAAGCTGTTTCATTGTCTGTTCGTGTTAAAGCTATTTCATTGTCTGTTCATGCTCAAGCTATTTCATTGTCTGTTCATGCTCAAGCTATTTCATTGTCTGTTCGTGTTAAAGCTATTTCATTGTCTGTTCATGCTCAAGCTGTTTCATTGAGTGTTCATGCTCAAGCTGTTTCATTGAGTGTTCATGCTCAAGCTATTTCATTGAGTGTTCATGCTCAAGCTGTTTCATTGAGTGTTCATGCTCAAGCTGTTTCATTGAGTGTTCATGCTCAAGCTGTTTCATTGTCTGTTCGTGTTAAAGCTATTTCATTGTCTGTTCATGCTCAAGCTATTTCATTGTCTGTTCATGCTCAAGCTGTTTCATTGAGTGTTCATGCTCAAGCTGTTTCATTGAGTGTTCATGCTCAAGCTGTTTCATTGCATGTTCTTAAGAGATTTAAAAAAAAAATAATTTTAATTAGTCCCATTATTACAATTTTTTGCTTTGATCACATGTCTCAAATGTTGAATCTTTGATACCAAGCCTGCGATGTGCTATATTTGATTCAATTTCGTCAGTGTTTTAACTTTTATCCAATAAATCCAATAACTAAATTCTACTTAAAAATATAAAACGTGATTTCAACCATTCTCTTTCCCCCAGTGTCTGAGACGAGAATGTGGCTATTATTTATTGTATACAGTTTCACTTTATGCCTGGCTAGGCCACCATCACCACATATTTTATTTATCATTGCCGATGACTTGGGTAGGTCAAAACATTTTTTCTACATCCATCTTTTTTTTTAAACGAAAGCAAAAAACCATCATAGCAATGTTAATTTTGTTCAAACAAAGCTAAAGATTCATACAATCCCTAAAAAATTGGTGCTTGGATTGGGCGAACTCTTGAGGACGAAGACGATGTAAACAGACATCAGAGGAGAACAGCCCTGATAGGAAATGACCTAGCGAGGTACAGGGTGGGCACCAAGAACTGGGGGAGGGGGAAGGTCCCGCTTCCGGGGAAGGGTAAACTATGTGGAGGGGACTCTGTAAGTCCCAAAGAATGTCCTTATTGGGTACACTGATGTCTGCTGAAATAAATGGGACGTCCAAGCGCCATTTTAGGTGTCAATTATTTTTTTAAAAATTGTGCGTAACTTTAGATGCTAATTTTTTCTTAAAGAAAACCTATACATGCTTGAATCTATACATGTTTGAATCTATGCATGCTTGAATCTATGCATGCTTGAATCACCAGGTATAAATGACGTCGGCTACAACAATCCTGACATCATCAGTCCCAACATCGACTCCCTGGCTAGGTCTGGGATTATCTTAAACCAGAGTTACGTCCAACCGTTATGCACGCCGTAAGTAGAGTAGACGTTATAAATCTATCAATTCTATGGTAGCGTTTGCCAACAGTGAATCAATAGTTAAAGAATATAGGACATACCGAATGATAGAGTTACGTATGTGGAACGTGGGGACATATCGAATGATAGAGTTACGTATGTGGAACATGGGGCATACCGAATGATAGTTACATATGTGGAATATGGGGATATATCGAATGATATAGTTGAATAAGTATAATTGGAAACTGAAGTCTTTGTTGAATTCACCAATAAAGTTGAATGAGTATTAATATAATCTGAAGTCTATGCCCTTATAATGAGACAGCTCGTTCAAATGTTCAATCAATTTTTCTTTTAAAGATCAATTGCAATATATTTTGGAATGTTAATTTAGATAACACAAAATTATGTTCAAATGGTTTCTGTGTTCAAACGGTTTCATGTGCTACAATCATTTCATGTGTTCAAATGGTTCCATGTGTTCAAATGGTTTCATGTGTTCAAAAGGTTTCATGTGTTCAAACGGTTTCATGTGCTTGAATGGTTTCATGTGTTCAAATGGTTTCATGTGTTCAAATGATTTTAAAGAAGCGTTTAATTAAGTGGAGTGATTTCTGGAGATGTAAGAAACTTGATGTAATGGAAATACATTGGCTTATCGCACAGGTCAAGGGCAGCGTTTATGACCGGTATATATCCATTCAAACTTGGACTCCAGGTAAATCAAGATGAGGCATTTTAACAGAGTCAAGGTTATAGGTATAGACTGATAGCGTCATCTTATCAACGTATGCACAAGCACACATACAAACACACACACACACACACATATATATATATATATATATATATATATATAATATGTATGTATTTATTTGTTTTTTAGGTAATATTGGGATATTTGACCCATAGGGATTTCATTCAAGAAAGAGATTTTATAACAAGGTGGTAACAGACAGCTAAATATAAAACACAAGCTATTTTAGATAAAAATTACAATCAAAACGTATTTGTAACAAACACTTTTACAAAAATGTGCTATCGAATTAAAACAACAACAAAAACAATATCAACACAATTAATTTACTTTGGGATGTCAAAGATTGCTTATAATTAGAGACATCTTTGATGGATCGCCGCCAGGCTGCACTCAAAATGGCATAAACTTTCTATTCTCACACTCCAGATGACATAAACTTTCTATTCTCACACTCCAGATGACATACACTTTTTATTCTCACACTGCAGATGACATAAACTTTCTATTCTCACAATCCAGATGACACAAGTCTTCTTTTCTCACACTACAAATATTACAAGCTTGCTGTTCTCACACTCCAGATAACACAGCCTTTCTATTCTCTCATAGCATATGATCATCCTGCCACTCCAAAGTGTCTGTGTGCCATTAAACAAGACATTTTTGCCCCAGGTTCTGAAAGACAATGGCTACGCCACGCACCTTATTGGAAAGTAGGTCAATTCAATATTTAAATTAAAATGTTTTGTTTCATCTGCTGTGGTCACGAAGGCAAATTTGGACCTGGGCAGATGTATTATTCAGTTGTGTGTTATCTGCCTGGTCTTCATTTTTGTCTGCCTCTTTGACCAATCTTAATCACTTTGTCAATCAGACTAGTATAATTTTTAAGAAAATTTTAAGACGACTAAAATCAGACTCTTTCGGCAATGTTGACTATCTCGATGACCTGAGTATGTCTTCTTCTTCTGTCTGCTTGTATCGACATGACATGATATTAGAGCACTTTTCATTTAAACAGTATTGCTACCCTGGGACATATGAACGATTTTAGTTACACGCTGATCAACAGATGGTGTAGGCAATGCAAAGGGTATGGACTTAATGTGACGTTAATGCTTAGCTCACTGGCTTAATTATCGTGATGTAAAAATGGGCGTAGATACATTGATATGCGTTGGCTTTAGAAATACCCATAAAAATTATCATGCGACTGGATAAGTTCTAACGTAATAGGTGGATCGTTGGCGGGTTACCGCAAAGAGGTTTGAGTGAACTCGCTCACAGGTGGTAAGCCATGGATTGGATGCCAGACAAGGAGAACAGTTGTTTAAAAGGGAACAAACAGATGGTTATCCATGGATCATAGGGTATTAATAATTCTCAAATTAACAACCATTACGACACCTATTGAGTGATCAATAAAACTGTCATCCTAGCCAAATCAGACTGTGAGATTTCAGTGTGACTTGGTTCATCGCATTACCTTGTGCAAAGTCATTGGTACGCACTGCCTTCTTTTGTGAGAAAATAATCTCATGTTTTAAGTTATGGCTCGTTCAAATAATGCACAATAGAGGACGATACCATAGAGAAATACAATAGCAAAATAGGACACCCAAAACAGTACTAATTACAATTAGACGTGCGGCTATTTCATCCCTTGATCTCCACAATTGTGGCTATTTCATCCCTCCCTCTCCACACATGTTTACTCTGGCTTTGTTAGGTTTACTCTTGCTTTTTATGATTATTCTGGTTTTTTTAGGTTTTACTTTGTTTAGTCTCAGGTTTACTCTGGTCTCTTTTAGGTTTTCTCTAGCTATATTAGTTTTACTTTGTTTTTTAAGAGGTTTACTCTTGTTTTGTTAGAGGCCAGGTTTTGAAAATTAAATCGAAGTGTGGTTCGGTAATGTGTTAAATTAAAAATAATAAAATAAAATAAGAATTGGATTATAAGGAACTGTTAAAAATTGAAAACTAAAATCTCTCTGTGCACATCATTCCTATAATTTTCTTTGTAAAAGTTATTTAGTGGCCAAGTAGATTTGTTAATTTATTGATAATGGCAAAGATACCTAAGGCACCTTATTATTGAAATGTGATTTAAAATTTAGTTATATTGATTGGTTAACATTTTTTTTTCCGAAGGTGGCACCTGGGATCCTGTAAGCTAGAATGCACACCAACATACAGAGGATTCGATTCCTTCTATGGCTATTACGCGGGTGCCATCGATTACTATAACAAAACTATTGGTGAGTACGATTAACAATGCACAGGTTGATTCCAATGGAGAACAATATGTGGCACCCGATACTGGTGTACATACAATAGTTTGAGATAGGCGAAGAAATTTAGTAAAAAATTAGACAAGATAAAATAGTCATCAGTTGAACGATGAAATATATTCACATATTGAGGTAGATAACACAGTCACAAAATGAACAAGAGTGAAAAGAGATGAGATTGTCTTTTACTGTCAATGAGAGAGAAAGGGATTATCTGCAGAGATAAAGGGAGAGACACCGTGGAGGTCCTAATCCTCGTCACCGAGAGGGTTTTTCAGGGTGTTTGAGGGTGTTAGATGGTGTTTCTGGGTGTTTCAGGGTGTTTCAGGGTGTTTGAAGGTGTTTGATGGTGTTTGATAGTATTTGATGGTGTTTGAGGGTGTTTTGGGTTGTTTGAGGATTTTCGGGGTTTTTGAGGGTGTTTTGTGGTGTTTGATGGTATTTTGGGTTGCTTGAGGGTATTCCGGGGTGTTTGAGGGTGTTTCGGGGTGTTTTAGGGTGTTTTGAGGTGTTTGAAGATGTTTCGGGGTATTATGGATGATCCAGGGGGTGTTTCAGGGTGTTTCGGGGTGTTTCAGGGTGTTTTTGGTGTTCAGGATGATGGTGAATGTAAGGTAGCACGTTAATTATTTCATGAGATGCCTGGTTATAAGTCAGTAATATAATGAACCCTCTTTTGTTTAATAATTCATAAGGCAATTCTTTTTTTTTCTCCTCGCAATCCGCTCTATGCCATTATTTCTCTGACTAAGTCCAAGTTTCCCTCTCCAGCAGGTGGCTATGACTTCTGGCTCAACACAGGTGTGGACAGATCGGCAGCAGGAGAGTACAACGCGGTAGGTTGAGCATGACTGCACTCAAACTGACAATGTGACTTATCACGGGCACCAAGTCTTAGCACCTTCCACATAAAATAAACACCAAATAAATGGACTTTTTTATAGTTAATATTAATGCAGCAATAATCATATGGTAACACATAAACGTATGCCATACATAAATATATTAATATTAGCTATGACTCAGATGTTATATATTTTTTATCAATTTATAAGCATTTTTTTAAAAATTGAAAAGAGGCACACATTGAATGAAGATATAAAAAAGAAGTATATTTGTTATCTATCCAGGGGACTACAATTTTAAGCTTGCCGGTTGGTATGTGGGTCGGTTACTGCGAGCTGGAAAATGTTTAACGTGATAGGTGGCATGTGGGTCGCTTTGACGCGGGCTGGCCATGTTTAATGTAATAGATGGTATGAGGGCCGTTTGATACGGGCTTGCCTTGTTTAATGTATTGAGGCCATGTGGGCCTCTTACTGCGGATTGGCCCTAATTGTATTGTTAGGCTTGAGATTGCTGCATGCGCTAAGATTCTTGTTTGATCTAAATGTAGATTAGTAATTAATTAATGTCTGATCTAGATGTAGATTAATTAATTAATTCTTATCTGATATATATATTAATTCATTAAGTATGTTTAATCTAGATGCATATAAATTAAAATAGCTTAACAGTGGACATATTTCTAGAATCGGACGTGATTTTTTTCAAAAACTAATCTGCGTTTTAAAAGAACTACTAATTATTTGCTATGAATCATCTTTGAAAATTGCTTGGGTTTGATGGGAGAAAGAAACTCGAATCCGCCAGTTATATAGAATAATTCAGTTATTCACCTGATTGAAGCAAAGAGAGAGAGAGAGAGAGAGAGAGAGAGAGAGAGAGAGAAAGGGGGGGGGCGTTTGCGGCTCGCCCGTATGTTTTACTTTTTGGGTCTTTATATGGAAGGATGTGGGTTTGTTTCTGGAACATGACGGCAAATTTTTGTTTTGAAATGTTTGTCTTCGGAGGGAACTAACCCGAGCTACGCTGCTAATTCTTTCCTTCCTTGCCTAATGTTCCAGGAGCAGTTCACGAAAAGATTAGAGGATATCTTAGAGGATCATGACCCTGATGTACCACTCTTCTCTTACCTGTCGTACGAAAATGTCCACCAGCCACTGCAGGTCACGACATTGCTAACTTAAATTTACACATTTTAATGGAAGAATATTCTGTGATATTGTATACATTTTTACACTTTGCTTTAAGAAGTTTCTAGAAATATCTGAATCAAATGTTTGCCCAACTATGTCTTGTGTGATTCTCTTGATCAATAAAATTGATAATGTTTAACAAACAAAAACAAATCGTTTTAAAAAAAAAACTTTTTGAATGAATTTAAGAAAAAATCTACAAAAAATGATTACTGTTTAATTAAAATAATTTGATTTCTAAATTATCTGTGTTAAATCAAATTACATCTACGATTGCATTGCACATTAAACCTCTATTTTGTATATCTCCCGTATGTTAGAACATATTTGTTCACTAAAGTAGGGACAACAGTGTCCGACTAATGTTGTGATGTTAGGTTTCACTAATATTTTCACATACTGTCTCACCAATGTGTCGTATATTATCTCAGGAATATTTTGACACATGGTCTCACTAATACTGTGACACATTGTCTCACCAATGTTGCAACATATTGGTAAGGCTTATTATCTAGATTACAAAAGATACATATCAAAACAAAATAAGTACAACAAAACACAACTTATCCCATGCTAACAACATTCATGAAAACACAACTGATCTTTGCTTTACCTCAACAGGTGCCCGATTATTACCTGTCATTGTATCCTTATACATCAGATGTCAACAGGAAGTACACATCAGGTACACATCAAATGTCAAACTCTATTTTCATTGTGTTTTAGCTGGTGGGAGAGTCAGAAAAAGAAAGTATTGCGGTCAGGGCTCAGACGTTGGGGCGAAACATGTATTTGATTGAGCCATATGTGTGTGGGGGGCGCACTTCTGTTGGTGGCGCTAATGTGGTGGTGGCGCTGATAGATGCTAGGATGTGAGATATAGCTCAACAATAGATCAGCATAAAGTAGCAATTGCCATTGATTGATGCTTTTCCACAAAAATATTAGATCAATATTGCAAGTCAAGTGTGTAAGTGTAAGTTAAGTGTAAATGTAAGAGTACGTGTAAATGTAAGTCAGTGTTAGTGTACTTATAAGTGTTCGTGTAAGTGTATGTGTAAGAGTATGTGTACATGTAAGTTTAAGTGAATCTGTAAGTGTAAGTTTGTGTGTAAGAGTATGTGTACATGTAAGTTTAAGTGAATCTGTAAGTGTAAGTTTGTGTGTAAGTGTAAGAGAACGTGTAATATGTAAGTGTACATGTAAGTGTAAGTATACGTCTAAGTGTAAGTGTACGTCTACGTGTAAAAGTAACCTAATTCAAATTTAAGAATCAATGGACTAAAATGTATGCTAGTTTCACTAGTGGTCTGTGATAAATGCCCTCAATTAAAAAAAAATTATGACGGATATTTCTATATCTAAATATTGACAGCGATGGTAACAAACCTGGATGACAACATTGGACGAGTTGTAAAGGCCTTGAAGAATAAAGGCATGTACAATGATACAGTCATTGTGTTTACATCAGATGTGAGTACTTCTGTAACTATGAAGACATGATCATTGGGTTTACATATGATGTGTGTATGGCTGTAACTATGGGGACATGATCATGGTTAGCCTGTTTCTGAAATTTTGTATTAGGCTTTTATGTGCCTAAGTGGTGCCTCGGTGCTGCCTAATTGCCTACTTATGAGGTTATTACAAATTTTGACGACACATTGCACAACTTTGTGGAAACAAAATGCGGACATAATTGGGAAAATCCATAAGGCTTAATTAACAACGGTCACCAGGGTTGTACAGAACTGATGAACCAAATTGTCCCTGAGTTTTTTATCCCATAATATGCTGCTGGCGGAAGTTTGTTAATGGTTTATATCGCTAGTTCCGATTAGTTCCACACTAAGACAGGTTTTGTTTGGAAAACTGTCAGCTTAGCAGCCATGTTGACAATTACTGTGATAAATTAGCTTAACAGCCATGTCAACAATTACTGTGATAAATTAGCTTAGCAGCCATGTCGGCAATTACTGTGATAAATTAGCTTAACAGCCATATCGACAATTACTGTGATAAAATAGCTTAGCAGCCATGTCGACAATTACTGTGATAAATTAGCTTAACAGCCATGTTGGCAATTCAAGTTTTCAATCAGCTAACAGCTCTTTTGACAGTTATTATGTTCTAAAAGCTTTAGAGCCATGGTGATAATTACTGTGTTAAATTAGCTTATTACCCATGTTGACAATTACTGTGTTCTAATAGCTTTAAAGTCATGATGAAAATTAAACTCCATAAAACAGGGGATGACTTTAACTGAAAGATAGTTCCTAGTTTCTCTCTTCCTAATGGTCAGGATTGATTCTAGTTATTTTGTCTACTCCAGAACGGAGGATGGACTACTTATGGCGCGAACAATTATCCACTGAGAGGTGGGAAGATGACGATATTTGAAGGGGGGACTCGGGTGGCGGCATTCGTCCATGGAGCCGTGTTGGAAAACAAAGGCGTGGTCTATGACGGGTAGGGACTTAATTATCCGACGATTGAGATGTAATTATAGGTTGTATAAATGTGTGCGGTTTTGTTTTCATTGCTATTTAACACTCAAGATTGATCTCTTTAATAGATTAATACATATCACCTTGAAACTGATCAGCTGATTCAAGGGTTCTTAATCTGTGGTACACGAAACACTTTGGTTTGAGAGGTACAGCGAGCTGCCTATCTTTGCAATTTTATTTCATGTGTTTAAAAAGTTTATTCTATAAAGGAGGCTTTGGGCTTAATTGTAGTTGCAAAGGGTTCCATGAAATAAAATGGGTTAAGAACCACTGAACTAAATAAACCGCTTAAATATGTTAAGTGATTTGGTGTGTGTTTCAACTAAATGTCATTTCTACAAGTAATAATTGTGTGTGTTTATTGAACATTGCGACCTGCTATCTATTTAATATAGAGACGGTTTCACCCGTATTTGTTTCCGCTAGAAGTCTGTTTAGTCATGTGTGTCTAAATAATAAGCTGTCTAAAATGTGCTCAACTAAATCGACAAATGAGTGCACGTACTACTCACAAGGATGTATTAAAATAATCAACCTGAAACTTAAACATACTAAACAAACAATTTAAAACATTAAAGTTATGACGTAATCTCTATCATTCTTATGTCCTTTTAAATTATTAATATCTATTCCAAATGTTATTATTTAATATATATTCTAAATTGTATTAGTTAATGCATATTCTAAATGTTAATAGTGTATTACATATTCTAAATGTTATTATAATAAATAAATATATAAATATGCAGGGTGGGCCAATAAAAGTGAGAACATCTCGTAGCATATGAGTTATTTCAAAATATAATTTAATTAATTATAATTCTTCATGGAATTTTTTTGTGCAAAATATTTAGCTAATCAGAAATGATGTTCAATGTGTTGTCCTTGCTTCTCAACGACTTCTTCCAAGCGTCGACGCCACTCGTTTATGCTTGTCAATGAAACGTTGCCCTAGATCTCACCATTCCTCGATTATTGCCAACTTGAGCTGCTCAACTGTGGTAAAATTTTCGCCGAAGGTAGACTTTTTCTTGCAAAGCACCCCATATGGCATAAACCAATGGGTTAAAATCTGGTATGTTCAGTGGCCACATGTCTGGCTCGATAAAGCTAATATTTTCCCGATGAAGAAAGTTGATTGTAGTTCTGGCTGTGTGAGATGGAGCTACGTCCTGCTGCAATGTCCTCTTCTGAGAACTTGTTCACAATAATATTCATTGTTTACTTTGGCGCCTGGTTCAACGAACACAATACTAGTTTTCCCTATTTGAGACACACCAACGGAAATCACATTTTACTAGATGTTCTCACTCTTATTGGCCCGCCTTGTAAATATGTTCAATATATATGTTAATATAAATTTGACTCAGATCAATATATTGTCTAGTCTTGAAAGTCTTGCATAATTGAGACATAAAGGGAGTACTGGGTCAGATTGAAGCAATGGCAAATATAAAGCAAAGGGTACCTAGAGATGAAAAACAGACAACAGTAAAGTTTGGGCAAGACGCCTTCGTCAACGAAAAGTATTTTATATTTCCTGCAAATTGTTAGTAAGGTCTTGAGTCCATCGTTTTTCTTATTTGTGGCTGAGTGGTGTTGAGTTTGGCTGAGTGGTGTTGAGTGTGGCTCAAGTCTCTGTTGATTCAAATGCTGTAACACTACCTTGACATGAAACTGTATCGATACCACAGCATGATTCACGCTGTCGACTGGTTCCCTACATTTCTTGGCATGGCTGGAATCGACTACTACGGTAGGTTGTACTTGGCATTGCTGGAATCCACAATTGGCTTCCATAAAAACCAATCAGCTTAAGTTCTTAAATTAAATGATAAAATGTAATGCATAAAACGATATCCGTGTTAAAAAAAATTCACTACATTTGAATCATTTAAGTTAATCAAGGTTGGTTGGTTGGTGGGTGGAGAGGAGCGAGATAATCAACTGTCAAGGATTATGTTAACATCGAAGAACTTAGAATTAAACTGTTTATTTAAATGTATACAGCTATGGTCATTCTCTCTCTTTTTCCTTTTTTTTTTTTGGGGGGGGGGGGAGGGGATGGGGGGTTGGCAATTTTGATAAGGTTATCAAGGCTCCAGGCACATATTCTGCCTTAAGAGGGAAATCCTTTGAACCTGTTAAGTTTCCATTCGGCAGAAATTCAATGACAGGTCCTCAGATAACGCCATTAAATTTTTACAAAAAAAAAGGAAAATCCTTTGCTAGCTTGAGAGCAGCCGTCGAATCTTCATCACCAATTTTGTCATAATCTATGTTTGTTGTTACCACTACTAAAAATGTCAGCAACATTGTTTTTTATTCATTAAAAAGTTATTATATTTATACATTTTGTTTCAAAGAAATTATCTATTTCTTTAAAGTGTTCATAAATTTTATTACATGGATCTCGAAGAAACCAAATTATTGGTTTATTAAGAACTTTCAAATTTAAAGAATAATTTTTAAAATTTGAAATACAGATATCATTAATTTGAATTTTGATAGAATTGTTTTGAAATTAGCTGATGTATGAGTATCAGCCCACTGCAGTAGTTTGTATTTGTGAATTTCTAAGCAAATTATGCTAACGGAGGCCTTGATTCTTAAGATTAAAGTCCAACATTTAATTTATACTGAAATTTGATAAACAATACCTAGCCTAAATAGTACACATATCATATATTACATACAAAATGATATGTATAATAGAATTAGATACATATATTAGCATAAAGAGATGGTTTTTAACCAAATAAATTTTAAAAATTAAAATTCACTGCAAAAAGTACTTAACTGAAAAACCTTGAACTATCACAAAATCAACAATTCTCATTAAACATGTGAAAAAGTTGTCAACAATACCGATATGTAGAATTGTGTGCCTGATGGAAATAACACCATTTAAAATAATATTCATGATTATAAGGTCTTTCGATTTGAATTACAAAACTTTCAACTCATTTATCTCAAAAGTGCCAAAATACACTTAAGAACTTTTTCTACTCGGCCCTTCAATTGTACACCTACATTTGTATACTTACATTAAACGATCTTCCTCTACAGTGGTTACGTCCCAATGTCTTTAGGAGTTTGTTATACAAATTAAGGTTTCTATAAATATATATGATCCCCCCCCCCTTGCCCATTCGCTAACATTAAAGCACATGTATATCATACATTTTCTTTTATCTTTTGACAAAATGCTTCATAAGTTATGCAGTTTATGATTTCTGTTACATCATATTAGATCAAATGTAGAGCTCATCCAGTATAATGTTTGTACAATGCAATCATAAAACATTTCCATTTGTTTGAATCGTATCTTATCTTATCTTAAAGATAATCCTCTTTGCAGATACCAGATAATCTTCACTCGACTATTTTCATATCAATATTTTAAGAAATATGACCAAATGCATTGTTATCATCTATAAGTAACGTTAGAAATATATTGTCGTTCTTAGATCCAGATCAAGATGGCCTTGACCTTTGGACTTCTATAAATAAACTGGAACGTTCTAAGAGGGAAGAGTTTGTCTACAATATGGACTTTAGCCCGGAGCCAATTCAAGGCCGAGAAGCAATCAGGTTGACCATACCTTTAAACAACACTTCTCTACTGCCTCGATAGTTTTTGTCTTTCGATCTTTCATTGTTGTTTTTCTTTCATAAACTAAACAAGCCAAATAAAATTAGAAAATAATTTTGTTATGAAAAGGACATCAACCTTTCTTTACACACAGTTTTAAAATAATGTTTGTACATATTTCTTAAGAAAGAAAAATTCTCGATTTTCAGTGGTAGCATTGGAAACAGTTTTCCCAGTTCCTGATCCAGTTTTATTGAAAGTTTTATGTTGTCTTAGGTCATACTGCAATTTAAAAAAAAAAAAAATTGG
>CAXITT010000347.1:272339-284410 GCA_964033795.1 Lymnaea stagnalis | reverse complement strand
CCCTAATTAAAAAGTTATTCTCCCCCCCCCCCCATTAACAAATTCTGTTACCCCTTATCAACAATGTTTTATCCATAAATAACACATTCTTCTACCTCCAGTTAATAAAAATTCATTTACCCCTGATTAACAAGATCTTTTACCCCCAATTAACAAGGTATTTTACCCCTAATTAACAAGTTTTTTTACCCCTAATTAACAATATTGTTTGCCCAAATTAACAAGTTCTTTTACTCTAATGAACATACACAATGAAATAAATGAATCGCAACTACAGGGTTGGTGATTACAAGCTGATTCAGGGATTCCCAGGTCCTTATGATGGATGGTACCTGCCTGGTGATGCTGATCAGGGCCCACCTCTCACCCCTGAAGCTATTACTGGAAATTACCGAGACGTCCTGTCAAAAGAAATGTTGGACGAGTTGTTGGGTGTTACATCTGTCTCATATTTATTCAATTTAAAAGGTCAGACCTTTTCAGTTGTCATTAACTTAAGATTAGGAGATTGACTACTGGGTTTATAGAACATTATGGGGGGAGATATTTGGTAACTGGTGTCATAGAACATTATGGTGGGATATTTGGTTACTGGTGTCATAGAACATTATGATGGGATATTTGGTTACTGGTGTCATAGAATATTATGGTGGGATATTTGGTTACGTGTGTCAAAGAACATTATGGTGGGATATTTGGTAACTGGTGTCATAGAATATTATGGTGGGATATTTGGTTACTGGTGTTATAGAACTTTATGGTGGGAATTTGGTCATTGGTGTTATAGAACTTTATGGTGGGATATTTTGGTTACTGGTGTTATAAAAAATTATGGTGGGAGCTTCGGTTACTGGTTTTTTACAACATTTTTATAAGATATTTGATTAGTTGTTAGTTGAATTCCTTGTATTTTAGATTTTTAATTGTCATAACGTATCTTAAAGGGAGATCTGGTTAAAGGGGCAAGTAAATATCTTAAACCGTACATTTGGTTATAGGCCCAGTGTATATTTTCAACATGACATTTGGTTATAGGTCAAGTGTATGTTTTCAACATGACATTTGGTTATATGTTAATTAACACGAGCAAAAAATATCATAGAAAAACTCGATAGATTATTTTTTTAGTTTCATAAACAAGATTTCTCCAATGCAGTCATTGAATCTTGGAGTGGAGAGAGTTGCAAGCGACGGAATGGCTCGGTGACATATCTAAGACATATCTATGCTATATCTGAGACAAATCTTAGACATATCTGAGACATATTTAAGACATATCTGAGACTTCGGCTAACTTTTCGGTAGCAAAGGTTTTTCTATACTAATCCGAAGAGTTTGTTGACCACAGAAACCTTAACCTGGAGAAGCTATCCAATCTCCAGCTATCTACTCTCCAGCTATTCACTCTGCAGCTATCCACTCTCCAGCTATCCACTTTCCAGCTATCCACTCTCCAGCTATCCACTCTCCAGCTATCCACTCTCCAGCTATCCACTCTCCAGCTATCCACTCTCCAGCTATCCACTCTCCAGCTATCCACTCTCCAGCTATCCACTCTCCAGCTATCCACTCTCCAGCAATCCACAGCCCATGGCAGATACGTTTGTATGCAACAGTACCCAACCTGCTGAATCCTGGAAATTCTCGGGTGAAAATTGTTTTTGGGTGTCGGGTGATACTCTTCCCAGGACTGCCAACTTCTCTGGAGAGTATGCTCAACCCATAACAAGGGAGATGACTGGCAAGAGTATTGGTTTTGGAAGTTTTACCTCAGTAGAAGTTATGAACGTAAAATGCTTCGTTCAACAATGTTGACTTGATCTTTTTCCACAGCTGACCCAGAAGAGCGCCACAACCTCTATGACGAGTTGCCGTGTGTTGCCAGCCGACTGGAGAAACGACTGGAGTCTTACAGAAAAGATTATGTAGCACCAAACTTTCCGCCCGACGATCCAAGGGGTCTCTACACCAACTTTGACGGTGTCTGGTCACACGGATGGTGTTAGACACCATTTAAATATGGGGCCTGGCCACATGGATGGTGTAGACATTATTTCACAGATGGTGTAAGCCAGACACTGGAGTCCTTTAAAACCGATTTAAAACACATCTATTTCGCAAAAACCTTCTGGGGTGATGCTATCTACCATCTTTTTCAGTTTATTTATATTGGTATGTGTTGTTTATGGTTGAAACGGGATGAAAGACTTTGACTGGGTATGTGCTCGTATGCAGTTTTATATTGTTGCGTCTGTTTTTAAATGTGATAAATTTTATATTGTTTTTATTTCTCTTTTTAATCTGGTTGACTTTGTAACGCGCTTCGAGCTTTTGGGGATAAAGCGAGTTTTTCAAATAAACGTTATTATTATTATCATTTCACAGATGGTGTCTGGCGACACGGGTGGTTTTAGACACCATTTAAAGATGGTGTATGGCCACATGGATGGTGTAAGACACCATTTCAAAGCACACGTACAAGCAATGGATCGTACTTATTTGATTATAAAGTTTCTGGAATGTTCATGTCTCATAAAGAATCAGATAGGAATGCGAATGTCTTATAAAGAATTAGATAGGAATGTGAATATCTTATAAAGAATTAGATAGAAATGTGAATGTCTTATAAAGAATTAGATAGGAATGTGAATGTCTTATAAAGAATTAGATATGAATGTGAATGTATTATAAATAATTAGATAGGAATGTGAATGTCTTATAAAGAATTAGAAAGAAATGTGAATATCTTTAATAAGAATTAGATAGGAATTTGAATGTCTTGTAAAGAATTAGATAGGAATGTGAATGCCTTATAAAGAATCAGATAGGAATGTGAATGTCTTATAAAGAATTAGATAAGAATGTGAATGTCTTATAAAGAATTAGATAGGAATGTGAATGTCTTATAAAGAATTAGATAGGAATGTGAATGTCTTATAAAGAATTAGATAGGAATTTGAATGTCTTATAAAGAATTAGATAGGAATTTGAATGTTTTATAAAGAATTAGATAGGAATGTGAATGTCTTAAAAAGAATCAGATAGGAATGTGAATGACTTATAAAGAATTAGATTGGAATGTGAATGTCTAATCAAGAATATGATAGGAATATGAATTTCTTATAAAGAATCATATAGAAATGTTCATGTCTTATAGAAGCAAAACATTCGCTACCAGGCAAAAGTGTCTGTGACATCTCAAGGCTCTGATGCGTAGTTACTAATGTCTGTGACATCTCAAGGCTCTGATGCGTATTTACTAATGTCTGTGACATCTCAAGGCTCTGATGCATAGTTACTAATGTCTGTGACATCTCAAGGCTTTGATGCGTATTTACTAAATGGTAATGATCGTTCAAATACTATAAAAATGTAAGTGCTGAAAAAAGTCTCACGTAATTAGACAATAAGTTTAGATTGATTATATGTGAAAATAGTGTGGCAAACTTGCATGACAAAAAATGACTACATCAACAAAAAAAAACATCAAAAACAATGACACATTAAAATGCATTCAGATCAACTTTTGTTACTGTCAAAATATGTGACTGCCATCTGCATATTCCATACACCAATAGATATATTGCAAGTATTCAGAGCGTAGTAGTTTTGGAAAATTATAGTTTTACTAGTTATAGAACACTGGCGAAAGCAATGTGTGAACTTCCCATCTACTAGATATAGCCCGCCAAACACTGGCGAAAGCAATGTGTGAACTTCCCATCTACTAGATATAGCCCACCAAACACTGGCGAAAGCAATGTGTTTAGCTTCCCATCTACTAGATATAGCCCACCAAACACTTGCGAAAGCAATGTGTGAACTTCCCATCTACTAGATATAGCCCGCCAAACACTTGCGAAAGCAATGTGTTTAGCTTCCCATCTACTAGCTATAACTCGCCAAACACTGGCAAAAGCAATTTGTGAACTTCCCATCTACTAGATATAGCCCGCCAAACACTGGCGAAAGCAATGTGTGAACTTCCCATCTACTAGATATACACCGCAAAAAACTGGCGAAAGTAATGTGTTTAGCTTCCCATCTACTAGATATAGCCCTCCAAACACTGGCGAAAGCAATGTGTTTAGCTTCCCATCTACTAGATATAGCTCGCCAAACACTGGCGAAAGCAATGTGTTTAGCTTCCCATCTACTAGCTATAACCCACCAAACACTGGCGAAAGCAATGTGTGAACTTCCCATCTACTAGATATAGCCCACCAAACACTGGCGAAAGCAATGTGTGAACTTCCCATCTACTAGATACAGCCCGCCAAACACTGGTGAAAGCAATGTGTGAATTTCCCATCTACTAGATATAGCCCGCCAAACACTGGCGAAAGCAATGTGTGAACTTCCCATCTACTAAATTTACTGGAGAAAGACGTGAACTCAAGTTACTCCCATAAAGAATGCCAATTTTGCTACACACCTCCCCCCCGCCCCCGCCCTTTTTTCATGATAAGTCGCTGCACAATTTTTATTGCACGCCCATGAACTATATTAAAATTCTTATGTCCCAACCACTTTTAAACCGAATATTTCTTACGCCATACTTCAATTGAGACGATTTCATGTCCGAAAAGAAGATAGTGCGCACCAAACGCAGTTGCGTTATTAAAAATAGAGATACATATATCATTCAGCGTAGTTATCAGGAATCATAATTGGCGCGCTGGTGAACTCATTATTTAACCACAGTCTTGTAAATCTATATATAGCCTGTGTGGTGGTGATGTTTGACCTATGCTGGCGAACAAGATGCAACAAGATGACGGAGAGAAAAATCCTAAAGAACACAAAAGGAAGGAAACATGGATTTTAATAGAAAATAATTTTATGAAATAGTTCTTTCTTTGGAATATATGCTTAAGAATATGTACAGGATCAGAATCTCTGTTTCAGATACGTAATTTTTCTCCCAACAATATTTCGTTAACAAAATCTCCATTGTCACTATACAAAGGATAACTTCCGGCGACAACAAGATGGCGATATAATAATACACAAAAGGAAGGAATGTCAGTGTGTAGGCGCTTCGGTAAAGCAAGGGAGACAGTTAAAAATTATTATTGGAAATTGGCTTCGGCGAAAGAAAATTCGATCTTTTAATTAATTTTAAAGGTTTTACGGTTTCATTCAGGATCAGAATTTATCAACGTATTTCTCCCTCTAAATACAACTACAATATAGATCTACTGTTAGGCTGAATAGGAGAAATCGTTTTGTTGGCAAACAGCCAGAAGTCTCCGTACTTAGCTCTCACCTGTGGTTCTAAGAAGCTGTAACATGCACAGTGACCACAACCCAGACAACGATTCCAGATTTAGGGTAGCCGAAAGGCATAGAATTTTCGGAAGAAAAGGGCTTGTCCCCCATAGCATGTAAAGACTGAATCCGGCAAATTGTGCGGAAGAACCACTACTTGGTCAACGGATAAAGGCGGAGACAGCAAAAAGATGTGAATCGCTAAGAGCATGGCCAGACACGTAGAAGTCCATGGTCATAAACTGCATGGGTGACTGGGTAGCCGAATGGTCTAAACTGAACAAACCTCAAATTGATGGCCTGGAGTTCAAATCCAGACAAAGTCAAGCAAAAACATCACCCCGGGTGGATGAGACTCGTTAACCTTGGTCGGCAACTCATCTAAGAGAAGGAAACTCTGAATTCAAACCCGGAGTTGGAGTCCCGTAAGGCGCATACAATGATATTCCTGCAACCGTACCCATCCCTGGTCGTCTTGACGTAGAGTCTTGCCACTGGATATGGTGGACTGGGACGAGAGAGTGAGGTTGACGCCGCGCAACTCTTCCTTACTTTAAACAAAAGTCAACCACGCAAGTCATCAGTCACCGAGTGATTTGATTGTCATCGTCGATATCCCAACGGACGAACAACAACCAGGAATTTTAAACTTTTCTATTTTGAATGTTAAACAGTTTTACCTGGAATGTTAAATAGTCCTACCTGGAATATATTTAATAGTTTTAATGTTATGAAATATATATGCTGTTATTTTAAAAAAAATAAAAAAATCATGATATACTGTCACCACTGATCTCACTTCAATGTCATTTAAATGCGTTTCAAATTTAAACCGTTTGTCTTGTCACTGATTCTAACTGAAATATTTTCAATTTATCGCAAAGTGTTCACAGTTTCAATTGTAGTTCATGCTGTCAATGAACAAATAATGTAAGTAATACAACGCTAGTTACATACGCATCGCTATGTATGTTTCCCTCATTTCATTTAGATTTCTTTTTATTTCTCAGTATCTTCAAACTATATCAATCTTGAATAAACGTGAGAAACAAATTAATTTGTTTTTCCATTCTAACTTTTTTCTAGACTTTGAGAACCATTGAGATGGCTTCTTTTCACTAAAGATAAAATATCAGTGTTGCGTTCCCTTTTTTAAAAAAAAATAAATATTTATAATAGTTATGCACGTAGCTTTACTCCAGTGCCAAAAAGTGTAGATGGGTAAATGTTCCGCTTGAATGAACTCAGCTTTTTAAAGAGCATTAGCACTTAGCTTATTTGACCTTGGTATTAAATTAAAACAGTTCGTTCTTTAATGAAGGTTGAGGGATTGGGGGATCTGTTATGGACTGCTTTACTTTTTGGTAATAGTATAGAACAGCCACTCTCAAGTTGTGACAGACGTATGAAGGTTACATTACCTTGTTCATTGATGGAACGAAAGCCTATAATGAATGCGCCCCCCCCCCATATACCGAATGCGCCCCCCCCATATACCAAATGCGCCCCCCATATACCGAATGCGCCCCCCCCCCCATATACCGAATGCGCCCAGGCATTACGTGAAATCGGATCAAATGCGATCGTGGAATGGTTCCTGAATTTTCAAATATACATTCGTCAACGTTTTTTTTAAACTTTTCAAAAATTATTTAAACATATAATTTTTTAGCGTACCATACAAACTTAACACAAACAATTCAATTCAAAGTCTTGCCCAACAGCAAAACCACACATGCAGCAATCCAGCCATAATTATAAAAGGATGACATGGTGTTACATTGGGTTTCAGCAGAGTAATTACGGCCTACAACATGCCAACAGTTTTAGATCCACTGACACATTAATAGAACCTTGCGGTATATAACATAAGGTTCCCATGCACTACATCTTAACTGTTGCTGACGTCATGAGAAAGGTATTTAAAAAAAGATAGAAAGAGACTAAAAGAATAAAGGATGTATAGACTTTCATCAACTAGAGCATGATATGGGTATGCTTAGTTTAATGTCAGGTGTCATGTGTCAGGTGTCATTTGTCAGACGATATGTGTCAGGTGTCACTGGCGGCATCAGATTACATATATGTCTGCACTATAGTCGTCAAACAACAATGGTCAAAACATAGAACAAATTTGTAAATTTGTAAAAATAACATGATTTTTTAGCAAATATTCGAAGAGATCATTGTTATTCTTATCAGAACAAAACAACAATGCAATGGGGCATAAGATGGAATATAATAGTGTTGAAACTATTATAACATAAAGGGGCAGAAATATTTAAAAAAATAAGTATTAGAAAGATAATAATTAAAAACAAAAATAAAATTTTAAAATAAATTTTTAAAAAACAAAACAACATCATTGTCACTTGTCGCCTTCTTCCATCATCAACAAGACAATTGTAAAATACAGTTTCAACAAATTGACTTAGTAATCAATCGATTAATGAGTGATGTCACATGACTTTTGTAGGGCTTCAAAAGAAAATCATCAAAGAACCTAAAATCAACTCTACATAGTTTTTAAAATCAATGGTCTGTACTAAAAAATGTAAGAAGTTTTCCGAATTTCATGTTATGTAACCCTTATTTTAATCAATATCTTATTCCTAACCTTTATCCTAACCCGAAACCTAACCAATTAACCCTAAAATTAACCCTAACCCTAAACTCAATCCTAGCCCCAACCTTAACCATAACCCCTAAACGTAACCCCTAACCCTAACCCCTAACCCTGACCCCTAAACTTAACCCTAACCTCTAGGCCTATCCCTAAACTTAACACTAAACCCTAACCTTAACCCTAGCCCTAACCCAAACCCTAAACCTAATCCTTAACCCTAACACTAGCCCTAACCTTATTCCTAACCCTAACCCCTAACACCAACCCCTAACAATAACCGTCTATAAATATCTTAACCCGTTTGACGGGTGTCGATGTACTATGACTATTTGTACCGACTATAATACACACAGGGGCTTAATCGGGTTCAGTGTAAATATGGAATGTTTATTATTACTATTATTATTATTGATATTTTTGTTGGTGAACCATTGGAGATTTTTCTTAGTAAATGACAGTGTGATACTGACAGTTCTATATTTTAAAACGCAGCCTTCAAGGTCACATGCTACTAACCCATTGAGAAGGTCAATGACGTCATTATACCCTTTGGTGACGCATGTCTTTAGGACGTTTCTTTGAGGCACTGACCGGGTTGTTGCAGACGTTTAGTTCATTAGTGGATCAAGACTAAACACATCTATGGGGTATTTAACAATTGTTTTGACTTATCAAATCATTGGGGTATTTTGACTAAACAAATCTATGGAGTATTTTGACTAATCAAATCATTGCTTTATTTTGACTAAATAATCATTGGTAGTTCTAGCAAAACGGGAAGCTGTTGGCTAATAGATCTCTTTACACATGTTTGGTTCGAAAATTACATTCAAATAGTAATATTTTGTTGGACAAGTACGACAGAGCTAAATGTTGATAAGCAGCTTAGTCTAACCGTCAATTTTGATCACTTGAAGTTGGTAGAATGTATTGTTTAGCAATAATGCAAACATGTCTAGTAAAGTTTAACGTGTAGTTAAGTTTAACATGTGTAGTTAAGTTTAACATGTGTAGTTAAGTTTAACATGTGTAGTTAAGTTTAACATGTGTAGTTAAGTTTAACATGTGTAGTAAAGTTAACATGTGTAGTTAAGTTTAACATGTGTAGTTAAGTTTAACATGTGTAGTTAAGTTTAACATGTGTAGTTAAGTTTAACATGTGTAGTTAAGTTTAACATGTGTAGTAAAGTTTCAAATTGGATTCAGAAAAAAAAATATTCTGGGTTAATATCTTCTTATATATTTTGAGGGCCCACGATCAATGTATTGATCAGTCTCTGTCCTATGTTTGTAGAGCAGTTCGACCTATGTTTGTAGAGGAGTTCGACCTATGTTTGTAGAGGAGTTCGACCTATGTTTGTAGAGGAGTTCGACCTATGTTTGTAGAGGAGTTTGTCCAATGCTTGTAGAGGAGTTCATCCTATGTTTGTAGAGCAGTTCGCGATGTAACTGTGCGTGGTTTTCAAGTATGTGTTCAAATGAATGATAAAAAAACAACTGAACATAATTTATTGACGGTTTTCTTTATAGATTTTAAAAATAAAAATGATCTAACATACTATCGAAAAGTTTATGTAAGATGCTATGCATATTTTTATGTAAGATACTATGCAAATGTTTATGTAAAATAATATTCATAAGTTTAAATAAGATACTATCTATATGTTTCTGTAAGATGCTATGCATACACTTATGCAGGATACAATCTTAGTTTTTAAGTACCAAATGTAACATGCTGTCCATATGTTTATGTAATATACTATCCATATGTTTATGTAATATACTATCCATATGTTTATGTAATATACTATCTCTACGTTTCTTGATATAATATTCGTATTTAATCATCTTAACATTCTTCTGTTATCATCTTATCATTCTTATGTTATCATCTTAACATTCTTATGTTATCATCTTAATATTCTTATGTTATCATCATAACATTCTTACAGTTTAGAATTTTCTTTCAATTTTTAAAAATAAAAAAACAGATCAAGAATTAAATTTTTAAAAATTCAGAATTTTTTTTCACAAAATTCAAAAATCATTTCACCCAACAGAAATACCAAAAGTATTCTGACAGATGCTGTTGACGTTGATGTTCATGTTGATGTTGATGTTCATGTTGATGTTGATGTTCAAGTTAATATTGATGTTTACATTGATGTTCATTGTGCTGTTGATTTTCATGTTAATTTTTATGTTGACATTCATGTTGATGTTGATGTTCATATTGATGTTGATGTTTATGTTCATGTTGATTTTCATGTTGATGTTCATATTGATGTTCATATTAATGCTGATGTTTATGTTGATGTTCCTATTGATGTTCGTATTAATCTTGAAACTCATGTTGATGTTCATGTCATGTTTATTCTTTGGGTAGTTACGTTTCAATTGACTTTTTGTCTAGATGACAAGATTCTGGTAGTTAATTCGGGACATCAATATAACAGAGACCAGTCAACGGTTTAGGCAAGAAATATGAGCCAATTGGAAATGCGTACAAAGAAATAAATATATTTTGATAGAGGACTGCTGTCTTAGGATATCATGGGACCCAGTCGCCTTTTTACCGCTACATGTTTGACTTTGAGCATACGTGAACACAAATGGGGCCTATTACTTAGGATATCATGGGACCCAGTCTCCTTTTTACCGCTACATGTTTGACTTTGAGCATACGTGAACACAAATGGGGCCTATTACTTAGGATATCATGGGACCCAGTCGCCTTTTTACCGCTACATGTTTGACTTTGAGCATACGTGAACACAAATGGGGCCTATTACTTAGGATATCATTGGACCCAGTCGCCTTTTTACCGCTACATATTTGACTTTGGGCATACGTGAACACAAATGGGGCCTATTACTTAGGATATCATGGGACCCAGTCGCCTTTTTACCGCTACATGTTTGACTTTGAACATACATGAACACAAATGGGGCCTATTACTTAGGATATAAAGTATTTTAAACCTGTGTATCCATTTCAGGACAGAAGCTTTATGGCACACTTGATACAAATGATAGCACACGACTCGTCATGGTATGAACTTTTATGAATGGACATTAACCCGACCTTACACAGTCTTTATTACTTTAGCTAGGCCTTGATCTAACACATATGGCTTTTAAGTCATGATCTAGCTACGCATAGTGAAGGTAGGTCTATGTGGATATTTAAAGTGTAAGATCTAATAATTTATATATTCAATGCTAGAATACTTTCCTCGCAACAAATTCTATTTTTAAGTGGATAAATTAAAATATATTAAATGTTTTAAACCGTTTCAACAATGAATTTAATCTTTAAATTCCGATCTGTAAGATTTGATCAAAGTCTTCCGATGAATTGTCTTTGATCTGAAGACACCAATGTTTTATCATTATGACCCTACTGTTGCAGACTCCATGACCCGGATGTGTCATCTCTCATTCTTTAACCCCAGTTTTGTTGACTGTTATTGTATGACACACATGTTGAGATTTTAATCCAAAATTTGATATTTTAGATTTCTCCCCAAGAAAAGATTTTTAAATTTCCTGTGCCGTAGCTTTTATCAAAAGAACCGGTTGATCCCATATATCCGATGTTTAAGACTTGATCCCATGTCTTTGATGTTTTAGATTTGACCCAATGTCTCAACTTTTAAGATTTGGTCCCATCTGTCCGAGTTGTAAGCTTTGATCCCATCTGTCCGAGGAGTAAGCTTTGATCCCATCTGTCCGAGGTGTAAGCTTTGATCCCATCTGTCCGAGGTGTAAGCTTTGATCCCAGGAATCCAATTACGAAACCCTTACATAAAAGAAGAAACTTTCTTTGAATGCTTCTCTGTCTTACAGAGCAGGAGACCAGGAGACCAGGAGACCAACATGTGGCTAGTTCTGACGGTATGCAGCTTCACTTTATGCCAGGCAAAGCCACCCGCGCCACACATTTTGTTTATAATTGCCGACGACTTAGGTAAGGTCACACTTTTACCAACGTCTAAATTGTATTAATTAAATAATATAAGCCAGTGGTTCACAAATAGTTTGATTCTTGGTGCCGTTCTTATTCCAGATTTTTTTGCGCACCATATGTAAAATTCTAGTATGTGCAAAGCAAAAAAAAAAAAAAAAAAAAAACCTTTTCTTAAAAAAAAAAAAAAAAAATTTAAAAAAAAAAA
>CAXITT010000347.1:164145-270949 GCA_964033795.1 Lymnaea stagnalis | reverse complement strand
CCATTCATCAGATTAAAAGCTCCCATTCATCAGATTAAAAACTCCCATTCATCAGATTAAAAACTCCCATTCATCAGATTAAAAACTCCCATTCATCAGATTAAAAACTCCCATTCATCAGATTAAAAGCTCCCATTCATCAGATTAAAAGCTCCCATTCATCAGATTAAAAGCTCCCTTTCATCAGATTAAAAGCTCACATTCATCAGATTAAAAACTACCATTCATCAGATTAAAAACTACCATTCATCAGATTAAAAACTCCCATTCATCAGATTAAAAACTCCCATTCATCAGATTAAAAACTCCCATTCATCAGATTAAAAGCTCCCATTCATCAGATTAAAAGCTCCCATTCATCAGATTAAAAGCTCCCTTTCATCAGATTAAAAGCTCACATTCATCAGATTAAAAACTACCATTCATCAGATTAAAAACTACCATTCATCAGATTAAAAACTCCCATTCATCAGATTAAAAACTACCATTCATCAGATTAAAAGCTCCCATTCATCAGATTAAAAGCTCCCATTCATCAGATTAAAAGCTCCCTTTCATCAGATTAAAAGCTCCCATTCATCAGATTAAAAACTCCCATTCATCAGATTAAAAACTACCATTCATCAGATTAAAAACTACCATTCATCAGATTAAAAACTACCATTCATCAGATTAAAAACTCCCATTCATCAGATTAAAAACTCCCATTCATCAGATTAAAAACTCCCATTCATCAGATTAAAAACTCCCATTCATCAGATTAAAAACTCCCATTCATCAGATTAAAAGCTCCCATTCATCAGATTAAAAACTCCCATTCATCAGATTAAAAACTCCCATTCATCAGATTAAAAACTCCCATTCATCAGATTAAAAACTCCCTTTCATCAGATTAAAAACTCACATTCATCAGATTAAAAGCTCCCATTCATCAGATTAAAAACTACCATTCATCAGATTAAAAACTACCATTCATCAGATTAAAAACTCCCATTCATCAGATTAAAAACTACCATTCATCAGATTAAAAACTCCCATTCATCAGATTAAAAACTACCATTCATCAGATTAAAAACTACCATTCATCAGATTAAAAACTACCATTCATCAGATTAAAAACTACCATTCATCAGATTAAAAACTCCCATTCATCAGATTAAAAACTCCCATTCATCAGATTAAAAGCTCCCATTCATCAGATTAAAAGCTCACATTCATCAGATTAAAAGCTCACATTCATCAGATTAAAAACTACCATTCATCAGATTAAAAACTACCATTCATCAGCACAATTTCTCAAATCTTATATTTATATTACAACCCATCATAATTTGTCCTTCAAAAAATGTTTTCCGCGATTTAGTCAGCTCGACACCGTGGTTTAGTCACCTAATAGTGCTGTTTAGTCAGCTAGATTTTGTGGTTTAGTGACCCTATTAGTGCTGTTTAGTCAGCTAGATGTTGTGTCCTTTCTAATTGAATTGATATAGCAATTATAAAAATTGTAATATTGTGCGGAGACTGTGTAAGAAAATGTAGGCTTTGTGAAGAGCACAACTAGCATATTTAAAATAATTGACATAAGAAATTATAGCAATCGTATTCTTAGTATAATTATTTTTCTCTAAAGGAAAAATACGTGTATTATATTTTCTTTGTATCATTCCTTCTGTTCTTATGTCTTCGCTGTCTTATGTCTTCTGAAATAAGTAGAATGTACGTGGCTCGTTTAAATTTATCACCTTTAGGTGTTAGGTTAGAAATGAATTATGAAGCTCATTTTGAGATTACCTTTACATGTTGATCGGTCAGGTATAAATGACGTCGGCTACAACAATCCTGACATCATCAGTCCCAACATCGACTCCCTGGCCAGGTCCGGCATTATCTTAAACCAGAGCTATGTCCAGCCGCTATGTTCTCCGTAAGTACAAACTTATAGAACATAAACTTAAAAACCCCACTTGGACACACTGTCCAATTTTTAGACATGGCTCTATTTTCAACAATAATGCATCATATTATGTGGGGAGGGGGGAAGTTCGAATGTTATAGACAGGATGTATGTTCGTTCAAGGGCTGTTCAATTTGGGACATAGCTTTACGGACCTCACATTGCCATTTCCAAGTTATATCCCTTTGCACGTTAATTCAATGTTGTAAGCATCGCATTCCTATTGAACCTATTTAATTGCATATATATTACAAAATGCGTCACTTTGAGATAAGATTAAAAGAATTGGCACCTCAACAAAACATTTAGCATGACACGCCAAGCACAACGCAGGGACTTTTATGTTCATGAATTGCTTTCAATCTAATGCTTTTTATACTGGACATTTTTTCCATTAAGTCTGGTATGCATTGGTAAAAATGTTTCGGAAACAATGGTTAATGTTTACTTAGTAAAGATCGACTTTTAAATATAGTCTACTAGATATAGACTACTAAATATAGACTAATAAATATGGTCCGTGTATGTTAAGTGTATAAAAATGTAAATACTCGGATAACATACCAGGGTCTTACCTCGACAGAGATGATTTTTAAAAAGGCATTTTTTGAGTGACGTATTTTAAGTTATGGTTGTATAAACATTTAGAGATTCACCTATGCAAACTGAGTGAATCAAGTTATCATGATATAAACATTTAGAGATTCAACTATGCAAACTGAGTGAATCAAGTTATCATGATATAAACATTTAGAGATTACCCTATGCAAACCGAGTGAATCAAGTTATCATGATATAAACATTTAGAATCACTTATTGAAACTGAGTGCACTAAGTTATCATGATTAGACCCGTTTCAAATTGCATCGAATTTTACCTGAATCTAAGAGTGTGAAAAACACAACAACAACCTAACCCTAACCCTAACCTTATTTCTAACCCAAACCGTAACCCTGTCCTTGTGGATTCTTACTCCTCAGGAGTTCACACCATCGTCACATTGTGAGGACGGATGCCAACAGACTATAAAGCATAAACTTTAGAAACTTTTTTAAAGTGATACATATCTTATGCTTCTTAAATAACCCAGTGTTGTTATTAAAAAAAAAAACATTCATCTTTAGTAGGCGATTCAAGAGTTTCGAAATTTTGAATTATGTTTTCACATATCTCAATAATGTCGATGTAACCCAATGTTTAGAAAAGGAATTAATCTAGGTTATTCTTAGAAACGTAAGTAGTTCAAAAACGAAAAGTGTGTCCCACAGGAATTCTGTAGTGCATACTAATCAATTCTAGAGAATGAAAGTACTATCAATGTAAAGTTTAAAAAAAAAATTTAAAAAAATAAAAAATGAGAATTGAACTAAAAAGGAGATTATTTGATATAGATGGAGAATGATGATGAAAATCTTAGTTAAATGGTTTTCATTCGTCACCCTGGCTGGTGTATCAGTGCGTAAAAGTAGAGCCGCGATGGATCCACCTGATGTGCCCATCCTTTAAAATGGTGTCAGACAGAGGATGACTTGTTTTGTGCAATTTCCCAAAGAAAAAGTTGGCAGAATTATTTCGAGATATATTGAATAAAATGGCCCCTTGCAAATAGGCCATGTTGTCTACTTTTCGCCGTCCTGATCAACAGGAAGGGGAAATCAACCAGTAAATGGATGCAATATTCTTTGCTGACTAAACATTTTTATAAAACTCACAATCCTCTAACATTATGGGTAAAGTGTACCATTAATTCATCGTCTTGATTCACATATATCCGGTTATGTCATGCGTTATCCAACCTGTATCTGGTATAAAATGCACCTATGACCTTTAAATAATAGGCCAACGGTCCCATCGCTTGTGTTCTCTTACAAGGACAAACCAATCACTTGTGTTCTATTTCAGGGATGGACCCATCGCTTGTGTGCACTTTTGGAGGATCACAGTCTTAGACAGAAGGGGCAAGCTCAACCCTTTCTATAATATGTGTGCCTGATTCTCTATCGAAATAGTTACTGGTCCATAAGACTTGATCCAAAACGGCGAAATTTCGTAGCAATAGAGATAGTAACCTTGTTACATGGTTTCATCTTTGTAAATCTCACTTGGAAGAGCTCGGCCTCATTCTTTTCATAACTTTATGGATGTTATAACTAATGCCTTAAATGACCAATACGCAAGAGCGAAATAAATGGACAGCTATAAATACTTCACCTCTCCGCTGAGAGACCTATTCCCAGTACGAACTACTCAACATTTCTTCATTTGCAATGCCAAGAATACCTAACAGCTGGACAGATGCACTGTTGACAAAGAAACATTCTCATTCAAGATGAGGGAGATTAAGTACAGTTACTTTGGGAAAATACTATATTGTTTACATTTTGAGCAATTACAATCCTTATCACGAGACAATGTGTACACATTGATCATTACAAAATACTGTTTACAGAAATACTCGTCGAATGTTAGAATCCTTTAAAATAAAGCCATGATCACAATTTAAAGAGATCAATCAAGTTTTGAATAAAAAGGTATTACATGAAATATTTAATGAACTGAAATGTGAACGATGTCATGCGTATAAAACTGATACTCTTATCGTATAGGTCAAGGGCGGCATTTATGACTGGCATATACCCCTTCAAGCTTGGACTGCAGGTAAGTCAAAGACAGCACTTATGACTGGTATATACCCCTTCAAGCTCGGACTGCAGGTAAGTCAAAGATAGCACTTATGACTGGAATATACCCATTCAAGCGTTCACTGCAGGTAAGTCAAAGACAGCATTTATTAATGACATGTACACATTCAAACTTGTACTGCAGGTAAATAATGATAGAGCATTTTAGCAGTGCTAAGATTAGGATCACACGTTGCAACACATTGGAAAATATTGAAACTTTAAACACATGAGTAAATATTGACTTCGTCAACACATGAGTGAATATTGACACTGTTAAAACATGAGTACATTTGACATTGTCAACACATGTTGTAAATATTGACACTGTTAACACATGGGTGAAATTGACCTTGTCAACACATGAGTAGGTGTAAAATAATATCACATTCATTGACTGGTATAAAATCTTGGTGTCTTTTATTCAAAATTGTCCATTTTTTGTATTTTTTGACTTAAATAGTTGTTTCTAGTATTACATGGCTTTTAAATTGAGTTTCAAAATAAGAGATATGTTCATACAATCTCACAGTGATTAGTAATCGTCGTTATAAGGGTGGGGGGGGGGGGCGATGGATTAATGGGAACTATGTTATAATCTACCTGAAACAGTCTCCCAAAATAGAGACATTTCAAATGTAATTCCTAGATGTTAGATTTTAGCTAACCCATTAGTTGACTATTTTCACAGCATGACGTTATCCCGCTACTCAAAAATGTCTGCGTGCCACTTAACAAGACATTTTTGCCCCAAGTTTTGAAAGACAACGGCTATACCACTCACCTCATAGGAAAGTAGGTCAATTAAACACTTGGTATTTTTAACTGGATTTTTAATCTCTTGCTGTCACGAAAGCAACATTTGGGCGAATAACGGCCGAGTCTTTACCAATCTAACAGATAAATATCTATTCTGTCTTGACCAATCTAACAGGTAAATAACTATTCTGTCTTGACCAATCTAACAGGTAAATAACTATTCTGTCTTGACCAATCTAACAGGTAAATAACAATTCTGTCTTGACAAATCTAACAGGTAAATAACTGTTCTGTCTTGACCAAGCTTTCAGGTAAATAACTGCCGCGTCTTGACCAAACTAACAGGTAAATAACTCTCCTGTCTTTAACAATTTAAGAGGCCAATAACTTTCCTGTGCAGGGTTTCTTTCAGCTATATCTCCGGGGGCACTGCCCCCGGGTAAAATCAGGTGCCCCCTGGAGTAAAATATGTTCAACAATAAATCAAAAATATACTTTTTAAAAAACTACTAAAATGTTATTTTGTAAAAAATTTTTAAAAATATTATCTTGTGTCATTAACCGACTACAAAAAGTAGATTCGATTAAATATCGCTACGCTCGATATGTTTGATGATCCGTATATTTAAGGCTAATCTTCTTAGAAGCTTACATTATTCGGTTATTAATATTGCAAGGTTTCGAAAATTTGCCGTGCAAGATTATGAGCCGAAGTATTACTTCTAGTTGTTAGCATTTAACTGTATTTTTTGTTTAATTATTCTTTGCAAACTCCCACGTTTAAAGACTTTAATAACACTGTAAGGTAACTCAATCTGCTTCAAACACCAGGTCTCTACTTTCCATACAGTTCACACTGAGTGTCAAACGAGAGCCAACTTTTCAAGTTGTCAAATATTTGATAATAAGAGCATGACTTTTAAGTGGAGGATGGTGTTGGGTTATAAACTCTATGATTATGATGGCCTAATGCTTAAAAAAAATATTGTTATGATTAACATCATTTTAAATGTACTCGACTCTATTTATGTTAAGCTAGAAAACAAGTGAAAACTTCTTTTTTTATGCAAAAATTAAGATGTAAACGGGCGAATACAAACAGTGCACGATTCAACAATTATTATAGCGAGAGCATTTGTGTTTTCTTTGAATGTCCTACTTTTGTCCTTGGGGACCGTTTCAGAGAGCACCTCTATAACATAAATAAACACGCTCTCTGTCCGGTCTCCAAACATTTCAATAGCCCTAACCATAATGGTATCTCAGATATTGTAGTTACTGGTATACTCTATACTAGTAACACTGCAGATAGAATCTATATGGAGAACAAATTAATAACTAGATTTGGTACGTTGTCTCCATATGGATTGAACCAAATCCATAGTTTTACTTAGCTGCCATGTCTTTTTCCTGTTTGGTTTTTCCAATTATGTTTGAATCACTTCCTTTCTACATCTCTTTACTTTGTTTTTGTCAGGTTTAAGCGCCCTCTCCTATATTTTTTCTGTTTTAGGTAGGATATATATATTGACATTATGTAAATTTAATTTATACTTATTTAAATGTGTTGTGTTTGTTTGTACTGATGAAGGCATGTGCCGAAACGTTTAATTCTGTATAATGTACAATTATTATTAAAGCTAACTCATATTGTTCTATTGACACAATTTGTTCGTGTCTTATTAATATATTTTAAAGCTTTATTGCAGTCCAACACTTTTTATAATTAGTTAACTACTTTTGAAAGAACGTTTCCTGAACATTGGGCATTTTAGAAAAGTAAATTAGCCTTTATTTATTAGACAAGATTCCAAACTGATTTTATCTTTTGAATATCACAATAATATACAAGTTGCCCCATTTGCCCCATATTTCTACGCACTTAAAAAAAAAAAAAAATTAGATGAGAATTCTGTATACAGCTAAATAAACGTTTCTGTGAAATAGCATTTCGATTAATTTGGTGAATTAATTTATTGGTACTAATTTTAGAAATAAATCTCCTCCCAATAGTTTTACATTTCAAATAATCAGTACAATCAGCTGAATTTTGAGAGCGGTTTATTTTATTTTTAAACGATTTCCTTTAGATAAAATAACACGTTAATAAATTATATATGGTGTCATTTGTAAACGTCCTTTAACAAAAATGTATACCGTTGATATACGATTTTTAAAATGACCAGTAATGAAAATCTATAAAAATGTAAAGATCCTTCTAATAAAATGTGTTTTTTCTGTTTTGACTCTGGTAAAATTTGGAACTATTGAGAAAAGGTCGTCGAAATATAATAAGTACGTTTTTTTTCCCTTCAATTTGTGTTCAGCATGTAAAATGTCTTTGCTGTGTTTTTAGTAGTGGAACCCTTTTCAACCGATTTTTTTTTTTTATTTTAAATTCATTTATCAATTAAGTAGCTATTCCCCGAAAAAATGTAAATAAAATATAAAAGCCACATTACTGTGTTTAGTTATATATTTATTTTTTGTGTGCATAACACAAGCAAGTCAAACACTTTCCCGTCAAACCCCCCCCACCCCCACCCACCCTAGACCCTTGACTGACAGATGATAGTTAAGACATATCCTAATCCTATTTTTCAACCCCTTTACTATCCGAGGCACCTTGCAGTCGTGCTAGGTGCATGCGATGGTTGTGAGGTTAAGTGAAACCTACCACTCTAAACTAGGATCTCTTCCTTTGCTCTCCAATTAAGTGTCATTTGTAATAAAACTAAATTCATATTTGTGATCAAATATATTCTTGTATTTTGAATTTTTCAAAAAAAAATTCTGTGGGCTAAAAAGAAAGAAATGGGGCTAGACAACTCTAAGGCAAAAGCTTATTCTCAAGGGCGAAACAACTGGAATGAATTTAGTTTACGGATTTTTTTACGAATTTAAGATGTCTCTTATCATTATTATGGCTAATTTTGGCACCTCCCAGTCGAAAGTTTGAAATGCCACCTAAAAATTGTCTGAAATAAATACAATTCAAGCGTGCGCCAAAATACAACCCTGTATTTTGAGTTTGCCCAACTGTTTGTAGTGCCATAAATGTCTGCACCCCCTTCCATCACGCTGATCAATTTTATATAATGGGGTTTAATATTTTGCCAAATGATTACCCTGGGGCACGCTACAACCAGACTGAGCTCAGTGTACTGATTGCACTGGGCGTCATAAAGCCTGCCACAAAATCTTGACAATGTCCTTCCCCTTTCAAAAAGTAGACTAGAAACACTGAATTCAGTATAATCAAAAATACACCTGCGTGGACCACACCATCCGCCCTTTTTTGATGCCACGAGCAGAGGCGTATCTAGAGTGTTTGGCGTCAGGGGACAAGATTTATTTTTCCATCAACTCCGAAACCTATTATTTTCAAATATTACAATATCATCAAAGCCCATTTAGCGCCCCCACTAGTCTGCCGCCCCGGGACGTATGGCCCATCTCCACCCCTTAGCTACGCCTCTGGCCACTGACAACTGGCACTTCCTCCGATCCCCCCCCCCCCCCCCCCCCCCCGAAAATCTTAAAAGTCACCCCCCCTGGGGAAAATGTCTGACAGAAACACTGGACCTGTTTTCACCAATCTAAGAGGTGCATAACTGTCCTGATTAGATCCATCAAACACTTTTGTTTTGTCTTTTCGACTACTCAATATCACAATCTGATCCCTCTTATGTCTTGTTCGGCTGACCCAGTTTCACTATTCTCATTAGGTACATAAAGCTTGCCATCCAAAGGGATTTCCTCCATTTGCTCATTCTGACTTGGTCAGCCGCCTTTTTTACAAGATTTGACTAATGTAATTTATATTGCAATGGTTTTGGTAACACTGGTAACATCATGATGTTTATTTTTTTATTTTTTAAAAAATATATAAAGTGACACATAACCCGTTCAAGGTAGCTTATTATTGATAAAAATATTTCTTCGTGTTACTTATATTGATTTGTAAATATTTATGTCTTGAAGGTGGCACCTGGGTCATTGTAAACTTGAGTGCACACCGACTTACAGAGGATTCGATACCTTCTATGGCTATTACTCGGGTGCGATCGATTACTATACCAAAAAAATTGGTGAGTACGATGTACGATGCACGAGCTAATTCGATTGTAAGGAAATGATATGTCACGTGATTTTGGAAAGCAGTTTCAGGACATTTCAAACAAGGAATTATCGGCAAGAAGCCTCCCACCCGTATTGTCCCTTCATCCACATGTCAAGGATTTGGCAATGTAAAATAGAAACAGATTGGCTAGGTAAAATAGTGACAGATTGGCCGAGACATACTAATGACAGATTAAGCCAGTTACAATAGTTTCAGATTGGCCGAGACATACTTACAGCAGAGTTTCCAGGTATAATATAATCAACGCTAACGGAAAGATAAACATATTGGTGATGGGAATATGTTTAGATGATTTAGTCACAAATTGGTAATGGTACGTGTTAATTAAATTTCTTGCAAATAATATATGTGGCGAAGTGGTTCAAATAGAGACATTTTTGTATCAACATTCAGTGACATAGAGACGACATTTTAGTATCAACATTCAGTGACATAGAGACGACATTTTAGTATCAACATTCAGTGACATAGAGACGGCATTTTAGTATAAACATTCAGTGACATTCCAAATAAGAAATAAACCTCACAAAAGTAATTACGAAAACACTTGGAACTTATATGGATTTTAATCACTAACTCCTGGGTAATGTTCTTTACTTAAAGCTGTATCAACACACTATAAATAGTCATTTCAAACATCAAAAATCTTCTCATACAAACTCCCATCATACATTTCTCCATTGTTTCACTCTTTGCTCTCATTGACCAGTTTTCTCTTAAGCCCCGATACTCTGAATATTATATAAGAAATTTTAATGATATTACTTATCTCGCATATATTCATATTCCTATCTGAAAATACGTTAAAAATTTGTTGAATTGGCTAATTATGCTTCAACGACTCAGTGAATTTCCTAGTTGACAGAAAATACGTCAAACAAATGTCTGATTATTCTTTAAAGATAGCTTAAAGCAATATCTTGGTCTTAGTGATAAACTGAAATGATGCGTTGTTCTTAGTGATACATTGAAATGCTGCGTGGTTCTTAGTGATACACTAAAATGATGCGTGGTTCTTAGTGATACACTGAAATGATGCGTGGTTCTTAGAGACACACTGAAATGCTGCGTGGTTCTTAGAGATAAACTGAAATGATTCGTGGTTCTTAGTGATACACTGAAATGCTGCGTGGTTGTTAATGATGCACTGAAATGATGCATGGTTTTTAGTGATACACTGAAATGCTGCGTGGTTCTTAGTGATACACTGAAATGATGCATGGTTCTTAGTGATACACTGAAATGCTGCGTGGTTCTTAGTGATACACTGAAATGATGCGTCGTTCTTAGTGATACACTGAAATGATGCGTCGTTCTTAGTGATACACTGAAATGATGAGTCGTTCTTAGTGATACACTGAAATTATGCGTCGTTCTTAGTGATACACTGAAATGATGCGTCGTTCTTAGTGATACACTGAAATGCTGCGTGGTTCTTAGTGATACACTGAAATGATGCGTCGTTCTTAGTGATACACTGAAATGATGCGTCGTTCTTAGTGATACACTGAAATGCGTGGTTATTTTTTTTGCGGATAGATATCCGATTGTCTCTCTTTTTTTCATTGATCAATAAGTTAATGCCATTGATCATTTAGGTAATGAAATGGATCATAAAGGTAATGTCATTCACCATACAGTTAATATCATTGATGATAAGGGTATGATATCTAATCCAAGTTAATACAATTCATAATTAAGGTATCGGTATGTCTCTAATCCACTCCATGTTATCATCTCCAGGCGGTGGATATGACTTCTGGTTTAACACAACTGTGGATAGATCGGCAGCTGGAGAATACAGCGCTGTAAGTTGAATTGCCCTTCACTCGTGATTCCCAGGTGATAGAGAATGAAGAGGATGTGTTAATGGATGGATTTAGTTCCTAATGAATAAAGAAAGAAGAGAATCTTTTAATCAATGGAAATAGTAATGCTCTGAGAATAAACTACATCCTTGAATTGGATTTATGGAGAAAGAGAAGTTAGTTGATTCAAGAATATCATATCAATTTTTTACGTTTTGTGTGTTTTGATGCAGAAGCTTATTATTTGAAAGCAAAAACTCGTCTTTGAATTTCTCTTCTTTATTTTTAACGAAAGAATGAAAGAATAAAATTTTAATAAAATATAACTAACTTCTGCATTTTTTTTATGTTGCAGGAGCAGTTCACGAATCGAGTCGAGGATATCTTAGAGGACCATGACCCAGATGTACCACTCTTCTCTTACCTGTCGTACACAAATGTCCACCAGCCACTGCAGGTCATCACCTAACTAGAGTATATTTATTCGTTTTATTTCTTCTTGTAAGAATATTTTTTTTAAATATCTGGAAGAGGATGTTTTCCAGTTTGCCTATTCGACAATGTCTTTGAAGAGATTAGTTCATAGATTAGTTCATAGATTAGTTCATAGATTAGTTCATAGATTAGTTTATAGATTCGTTCATAGATTAGTTCATAGATTAGTTCATAGATTAGTTCATAGATTCGTTCACAGATTAGTTCATAGATTAGTTCATAGATTCGTTCATAGATTAGTTCATAGATTAGTTCATATATTAGTTCATATATTAGTTCATAGATTAGTTCATAGATTAGTTCATAGATTAGTTCATAGATTCGTTCATAGATTAGTTCATAGATTAGTTAATAGATTAGTTCATATATTAGTTCATAGATTAATTCATAGATTAGTTCATAGATTAGTTCATAGATTAGTTCATACATGCTTTGATTGCAAATCAATTTAATTCTAAACACTTGGGGAAAAAATCCATTTTGAAATTTGCCCAAAGCTTATGGACACAATCATTGGCAGAGAAATAGAAGTTGTGAACGATGTAAAAAATCTCTCCACCAGATACACAGGCCTCGTTCAGTGTACACAGGCCTTGTTCAGTGTACACAGGCCTCGTTCAGTATACACAGGCCTCGTTCAGTATACACAGGCCTCGTTCAGTATACACAGGCCTCGTTCAGTATACACAGGCCTCGTTCAGTATACACAGGCCTCGTTCAGTATACACAGGCCTCGTTCAGTGAAAGATTCAAAGACGAAAATTATTAAATCAATCGCCATTGATACATGAGTTAAAATTATTATTTTTTATTTTGCTTTTCACATCTCAATTACGATACAATTTTTTGAGATAAAACAATAATTTATAAGACATTTTAAATCAACATTGATGGAAATAAATCTCCTTGTAAATGTGTCATTGTTTTACCCCAACAGGTCCCCGGTAATTACCTGGCAGTGTATCCCAATGTAACAGATGTCAACAGGAAGTACACATCAGGTTGGCAATCAATGTCTTACTCTAATCATTGCACATTTCGAAAACAATGTCTGACAATGTCAACGTTGAGACACATACCAATCCGGTGGTGCATATGTGTTTGTGGCGCTTATGTTGGGGTGGCGCATATGTAAAGGAGGTCCATATTTGGGGTTGGCACATATTATTATGTGGGATGCCACATACGTGTTATGGCGTAAAATACATCAATGTATTGTTGCGAAGTACTGGGTTTTTATATGACTTTCATTTAACCATTTTATGAAAGATACATTTAATATATATATATATTTATATATATATATATATATATATATATATTCTCAGCGATGGTGACAAACCTGGATGACAACATTGGACGCGTGGTGAAGGCCTTGAAGGATAAAGGCATGTACAATGATACGGTCATTGTGTTTACATCTGATGTGAGTATGGCTGAAACTATGAGGACATGGTGATTGTGTTGACGTCTGATGTTTTTTTTATTAATTTTGACAGTAGCATCTTTGTACATTACAATTGTAACAAAGGTGGCCACATTTACTACCTCACCATTAAATAATTTATAATCATTCTAAAATAAACAACTAAAATAAAACAATATATAATCAACTTAATGTGATGGTAGGGCGGTGTCAAATGTTGGTAAGCATAAGGTAAATTGCTGGTAGACCTATGTCAAATGTTGGTAAGCATACGGTAAATTGCTGATAGACCTATGTCAAATGCTTGTAGGTCTATGGTCAAATACTGGTAGTCCCAAGGTTAAATGCTGGTAGGCCCATGGTCAAATGCTGATAGGCCTATGTTCAAATGCTGGTAGGATTTAGTGAAATGCTGGTAGGCCTATTGTCAAATGCTGGTAGGTCTATAAAATTTATCCAATCATGAGTTGCTCAAAAAGAATTTTAAAGTTATATAAATTAATGCTAACCGTCTAATAAAATAGATCAATTTGACCTTAGAAATGAATTTAGAAACCAATGGCCGGTTTTAAAAACGGATTATTTTAACTTGAAGAAAAGAAAATTGCTGTGTTGACAAGTGATCTCAAGAAAATAAAATACCTGAGTTAAACCGGATGATAGTTCTTAGTTTCTCTCTTCTTAATTATAATGATTAATTCTTGTTATTTTGTCAACTCCAGAACGGATGATGGACTCTTTATGGTGCCAACAACTACCCACTGAGAGGAGGGAAGATGACGATATTTGAAGGGGGGACTCGGGTGGCGGCCTTTGTCCATGGACCCATGTTGGAAAACAAAGGCGTTGTCTATGATGGGTCGGTATTTAATTTACTATCGGACTATTTATTATTAATAAAATGCTGGATAATTTATCCATTGTCTTTCCACGATGAATTTATTTTAAATTATTACTTACTCTGTAGAAGAGTAGAAGAGGGTATAGGACGGTGAGCATAGGGTTAAGTTATGGTTGGGGAAGTTAAGTAAAGAGGGAAGGAGAGGGTAGGGGAAGGTGAGGGAAGGGGCAAGTTGAGGGTAGCAGAAAGGTGGGGGTAGGGGAAGGCCGAGGGTAGGGAAAAGGTGAGGGTAGGGAACGGTGAGCGCAGGGGGAAGGTGAGGGTATGGGAAGGTGAAGGTACCAGGAAGGTGAGGGTAGGGGAAAGTGAGGGTAGGGAGAAGATGAGTATAGGGGAGGGTGGAAGTAGGGGGAAGGTGAAGGGGGTATAACGTGAGGGTAGGGTAAGGTGAGGAAAGGGGGAATGTAAGGGTAGGGGGAAGGTGAGGGTAAGGGAAAGTGAGGGTAGGGGAATTTGAGGGTAGGGGAAAGGTGAGGGTAGCTAATATGAGTGTGAGGAAGGTGGGGGTAACGTGAGGGTAGGGAAGGTTGTGGTTATTGGAAGGTGAGGTTAGGGGAAGGTGAGGTTAGGGGCAAGGTGAGGGTAGGGGAAGGTGGGGGTTATGTGAGCGTAGGGAAGATTGTTGTTAGGGGAAGTCGAGGTTAGGGGAAGGTGAGGTTAGGGGGAAGGTAAGGGTAGGGGAAGATGGGGGTAAGGGAAGGTGGGGTAGGGGAAGGTGGGGGTAGGGGAAGGTGAGGTTAGGGGAAGGTGGGGGAAAGGTGAGGTTAGCGAAGGTGAGGGTAGGGGGAAGGTGAAGGTATGGGTAACGTGAGGGTAGGGAAGGTTGTGGTTAGGGGAGGTGAGGTTAGGGGAAGGTGAGGGTAGGGGGAAGGTGAAGGTGGGGGTACGTGGAACGTGAGTTTAAGAGGTAAGGTGAGGGAACTGGGAAGATGAGGGTAGGGGCAAGGTGTCAGAATTTTGAAAACTGTTGTAAAAAAATAAAAAATGTGTAATCTTATTTCATCATTTGAAAAATATTGTTCTACGTAGCGGTTCATGTCCTATATTACACTTTCTAAGTAGCGTTGTATGTCCTATATTAGACTTTCAAAGTAGCGGTGTATGTCCTATATTAGACTTTCAAAGTTCTCAAATCAAGGGGCAAAACATCAAGAAATTCATTGCTGACCAAAATTAGTCATAATTGTTCAGCGTGCTTTCTTTGCTGCATTAAAATCCAATGATCATTCTTAAGGTCCATGTTGTCTGTAAAGGAATGAGTATTTTTAAATTTATTTGTGATGGCTATTTTGTTTTTTTGAGAAACGTTAAAATTTCTTGACCTTAAATTCTTCTTAATCAGAATGTTTACCCCATAAACACCCTACCACCACCCACCCCCTACCCCCACACCCCCACACCCACACCCACACCCCCACACCCACACCCTCAACCCACACCCTCAACCCACACCCAATTTATCCCAATTTTTATCCCAATAGTTAGTTATTGCAATGCTGAAAATTAATATGTGTAAATGTAAGCTAAACATTTGTGTTGAACTTAAAAAGAATCGTATCTAATTTTATGCTATCTAACATTTTATCGGTACCAAATACCATGTCGATACCAAGTATGATTCACGCTGTTGACTGGTTTCCTACGTTTCTCGGAATGGCTGGAATCGATTACTACGGTATGTTGCACATGTTAGCCATAATGAGGTAACAGCGACATTGCATCTAATTGTTTCACATGTAAGGAAATACAATTAAAGACATTTTGGTTAAAAGTCTCGTGTTTCGTCCAACAGAAGCTAAATATTTGAATCCTTTAGTTTATCAAATTGTTTACAAGTCTGTGTGGGTTGAGGGTGTGGGTATTGGGGTGGGTTGAGGGTGTGGGTTGAGGGTGTGGGTTGAGGATGTGGGTTGAGGGTGTGGGTTGAGGGTGTGGGTTGAGGGTGTGGGTTGAGGGTGTGGGTTGAGGGTGTGGGTGTGGGGAAGGGTTGAGGGTATGGGTTGAGGGTGTGGGTGTGGGGGTCGGTTGAGGGTGTGGGTTGAGGGTGTGGGTGTGTGTGTGGGTTGAGGGTGTGGGTGTGGGGTAGGGTTGAGGGTGTGGGTTGAGGGTGTGGATTTAGGGTGTGGATTTAGGGTGTGGGTTTAGGGTGTGGGTGTGGGGGTGGGTTGAGGGTGTGGGTGTGGGTTGAGGGTGTGGGTTGAGGGTGTGGGTTGAGGGTGTGAGTTGAGGGTGTGGGTTTAGGGTGTGGGTTTAGGGTGTGGGTTGAGAGTGTGGGTGTGGGTTGAGGGTGTGGGTTGAGGGTGTGGGTTGAGGGTGTGGGTTGAGGTGTGGGTTGAGGGTGTGGGTTGAGGGTGTGGGTTGAGGGTGTGGGTTGAGGGTGTGGGTGTGGGGGTAAGGGGTGGGTGGTGGTAGGGGGTTTATGTAGGGGTGTGTCTAGGTGGGGGAGTTTGTCAAGAGCTATGTTTACAATGCGTTCATTACTTTGTATACAGAAAAAGTAATTGAGATTTGCTTTGCACAGTTGTCAATATTTCAATAAGTTTAGAGTTGTAAAGGACTTTTAAGAAATGCGTTGTCATAAAATGTTGACCATGCATTTCTAATCGTTTCTTTCAACCTGCTACTCTAAATGCCTGTATATATAGTATTGATTTTTTAAAAAAAACTGATATTAATCCTATATATGCTACCTCTTTATGTTACCTAAATATGTATAAATAACTGAACCATTTTTTTTTTTTTGAAAAAAAATCATTTTGAATGGTATAGCTTTATAATATTATGAACTGTTCAGTTTTATTAAAAATAAAATGTTGATCTTAGATCCCGAACAAGATGGCCTTAACCTTTGGACTTCTGTAAATAAACTGAAACGTTCTAAGAGGAAAGAGTTTGTCTACAATATGGACTTCCACCCGGAACCACTTCAAGGCCGAACAGCTATCAGGTTCTCAATGCTTATTTCAAATGTTTCTCTAGGACACTAGTTTGGTGTTTTAGTGTTTTGATCAATCATAAGAAATAATAAATGAGAGAAGAATAAATATTCAATTACTTTATAATAAATGCCGTTGCAGGGTTGGTGATTACAAGCTGATTCAGGGATTCCCAGGTCCTTTCGATGGATGGTATCTGCCTGGATTGGCTGATCAGGGCCCACCTCTGACCATAGAAGTTATTATGTCAGGTTCCTTTCAGGGCGTCCTTTCTAAAGAAATGTTGGAGAAGCTGCGGGACATTACACCTGTGTCGTATTTATTCAATTTGAAAGGTGAGATATACTCAGTTGACTTATTTCCTTGATGGGTTAAGGGGTTAGAGATCAGGACGTTAACTTTGACGGGAGACCAGGTTAGGGGTCAGAAACTTAATTTAAAAAAATAAGCAAATAAAGTTTGGGGTTATTTAGCGATTCTCTTCCCAGGGCAACTTCTTTGCCTGGAACTTAAGCTTGCAACAAACAAGGTAGGCTACTGGCAGAAATAGTCGTTCTTGGTGGTATTAACCAAAAGAAAATGTCGTGGTAAAACTAAGAGTAGTCAAATGTTTTGTCCACCTTAACAAAATGTTCCTATGATTTTAAATTGCACTTTCTTTTCCAGATGACCCAGAAGAGCGCCATAATATCTATGACAAGTTGCCGTGTACGGCCAGGAGACTTGAGAAACGTCTGGACTCTTACAAAAAGGATTACGTCCCACCTAACTGGCCACCAAACGATCCTAGGGGTCTGTTCACCAACTTTAACGGTGTCTGGTCTCATGGATGGTGTTAGACACCATTTGAAAGCTGGTGTCTGGTGACATGGATGGTGTTAGTCTAGTTTACAGCACACCTACAAACACACGATAGTTCATTGTATTTGTAAGAAATAAAATAAGATACAGTTTCCCTTAAAAATGAGCTTTCATTCTGATCTCTTGATTACTTGGATTTTTTAGAATTGTAATATCTAATCAATTTTAATATATTTAATATCATTCCAATATTTCAATGTAAAGCATTGAAAGAAGGGTTCAATCTTTTGATGACAAGGTTAAATAGATTTAATATATGTAAAGAATTCCAGATTTGAACATAAATTTGTCAAATTCTCAGTAAATTACTTTTTGTCTGATTCATCAAAAAGTTAAACAAAAAATATAATTCATTTCGTCAGCATGTGATGGTTATAACGGCAATTGTTTATATATATATTTTTATATACATACTAGATTATAGACTTTAAAATATTATACACATTTATTGCTATGGTAAAGCAGTGGACAATCCAACTATATCTTGATGTTATATACCGTTATATATATATTTTTTTTAAAAAATTTAATCACTTTTTAGATTTGTCCGTAAAATTAACACTACGTAATAAAGAACTGAAGACTGTTACACAAAGTAAAACGACACCAAAACTAATGATAACAGCATTGATCAATTGAGTTATGCTATTACAATCTGATCAAAATACAAAATCAAATATACAGAATTAAAAATAATATCAACTTACAGCACAACACGTGATATGGTGTAACCCTCCAAAGATACAAATATTGATATACATGCTAAAAGAGTAAACTATTTTTAGGCTCTTATAAATATATTAAGTCTCATAAATGTACAGAAAATCCATGAATGGTCATCCTCCAACTGCCAAAGATATTGTAATGAACTTTAAGCAGAACTGTTTCATCCAACGTAATATCTGAAACAGATTGTTAAATATCATTGTTTAAATATTGATCTGCAAATTAAATCACTTTTCTTACCCAAGTAATTTCTAAAATGATGAATACAATAAAAAAATACAAGTAAAAACAATTTTTTTTTGTAAAAATGCTTTATAAACTTTAATGTCAAGCAATTTGAAGGGTGGCGAGGGAAAAAGGGGGGGGGGGTGGGTGTGGCTGGTTAAAAATTCAATAAAATATGCATACAAGTAGCCCACTTTAAAAGAATTCCAATATTTATCTCCAACTACCAAACGCAAATTTTCTTCACGCCCCTGAATTCTATTAATATTCAAATGACCCACCCGCTTGCACACAGCAGATAAATTTCACGATAATAGAAAAAAAAAAAAAAATATTACGCACCAAACGCACTATTTTTGAAAACGTTTCTCCTTTAGCGCAGTATATCGGGAATTTCATGGTATCTTCCCCTTGAACACCAAGAAAAGTTGTTGGTGCCATTGGTCACAGCAGTTAAGTTAGTTATTTGATTTCAACCAGTTACAAATTAAATTGGACGACATATACTTGTACTTAGTAGTCCATAGTGAATAAAACTAAACGTAGGTTTTTAGTTTGGTCTTAATTATATTGGCTTGGAAATTTGGTAGTTCGAGTGAAACCGGAAGCTTGTGTTTAGCTCTCTTTACGTAAGTATTAGTTTTTGTCGGAAATTATATTCAAATAGTAAAATTGTGTTGGACAAATTTTGACAAGTGGTATAGTCTAAAGGTCGATTTTGATCAATTAAAATTGTCTGAATTTCCAGTTCATCGATAATGCAAACATGTTTAATAAAGTTGAACTTTAGTAGTAAAGTTTAACATGTGTAGAAAAGTTTAACATGAGTAGTAAATTTTAACATTATTAGTAAAGTTAAACATTAGTAGTAAAGTTTAACATGCATAGTAAAGTTTAACATTAGTAGTAAAGTTGAACATGAGTAGTAAAATTAAACATGCGTAGTAAAGTTAAACATGTTTAGTAAAGTTTAACATAAGTAGTAAAGTTTAACATGTGTGGTAAAGTTGAACATGTGTAGTAAAGTTGAACATGAGTTGTAAAGTTTAACATGATTTGTAATGATGAATATGAGTAGTAAAGTTAAACATGAATAGTAAAGTTGAATATGTGTTGTAAAGTTGAACATGAGTAGTAAAGTTTAACATAAGTAGTAAAGTTTAACATGTGTGGTAAAGTGTAACATGTGTAGTAAAGTTAAACATGAATAGTAAAGTTTAACATGATTAGTAATGACGAATATGAGTAGTAAAGTTGAACATGACTAGTACAGTTTAACATGTGTAGTAAAGTTAAACATGTGTAATACAGTTTAACATGATTAGTAAAGTTGATCATTAGTAGTAAAGTTAAACATGAGTAGTAAAGTTGAAAATGTGTAGTAAGTTTAACATGTGTAGAAAAGTTTAACATGAGTAGTAAAGTTTAAGATGAGTAATAAAGTTGAACATTTGTAGTGAATTTTAACATGTGATCTATTGAATAATTTAACACTATATAAGTGTTGCTGAATTATTTTGTAATTTTTTGACATGTTTCAGTACATATTTTTAATTTTTTTTTTTTAATTAAAATACTATCAAAGCGTTACCTGATAGAACTGGCTTATCTTATCTCATTTACATTCTTATCTTATCTCATTTGCATTCTTATGTTATCATCCTAACATTCTTACAGTCTATAATTTAATTTTTTTTTATAAGAAACACGTTTTTATTCTTTCACATAATGCAAAAATTAATTTAACACAACAACCTTCTGACAGGTTCTTTTGCTCTTCATGTCATGTTAATATTCATGTCATGTTATGTTCTTCTTCTATTTATCACGCGCCCACGATCAATTTATTGATCATTATGGCTCCTATGCATTATGAGGGGATTTGCAATATTTCTATGCCTAGTGTTGATTAGGATATTTCAATGGTTGCAGGGACTTCTTAGTGAGGGTATCATGCACGGGGGGTTGGAAGGCTGGAGGCAATAGACGCAAATGATTCAAGCGCTCCTTTTTGGAAGCTTGTTCCAGACCCTAATTGTCTTTCCCAGGATTGATCAGTTCCTGTATTGGCTTCTTGCTGGTATGTAGCGGAATTGCCTGTAATGACCTCGTCGCTGTCTATGGGGGAGTGGGACGAGTTTCTGTGTATTGCTGGAGCAGTGGACCAGCCCTTTATTTATCTTGTGCGTCATGGAGAGCCTGCATAGTTGTCGTCGTTCCTCCAATAGCGACCAGCTCAGTGTGCCCAGCATGCTGCCAACACTTGATGTATTCCTGTAGCAGTTCAGGACAAAGCGTGCTGCCCGTCTTTGGACTGCCTCCAACCTGTCGATGTTCTTCTGGGTAAATTGTTCCCAGACTGAAGATGCATACTCTAAAAGTAACGGTTCTTCTCTATATGTCTAGATGACACAAGTCTGGTCTTTACTCGCAACATAACTATAAATTAGAAAAAAATCAGTTTACGCGAGAAATGTCAACAGATTTGAGACAAATAGAGGATGCACGTGTTTTGTAAGAACACGGCTGTCCCAGGATACTACGGGACCCAGTGGGTTTTTTAACCGCTACATGCTTTACTTTTAGAATCCTTTTAGAAAAATCTAGGCCTCTCAATGGGGATATAAAGTATTTTAAACCTGTGTATCCATTTCAGAACATACGTTTTATGGCATATTTGATACAGAGGAGAGCAAACGTCTCGTCATTGTATGAACCTTAATGAGTTGACATAGAGCCCGACTTAACAACGTTTGTATTACTTTAGTTAGGCTCGGACACAGGTAGCTTTCTGTTGATATTGCGAATGAACTGTTGCAAACTCGTGTCTATTAAGTTATCGATTCAATAATTGATCGTGTGGCTCAACGCAAATTAATTTTTAGGCTTTTTTTTTTTACTAGATCCCGTGTCTCCAATGTTGAAGAGTTTATCCCATGCCTCTGATGTTTTATCTTTATCCCATGCCTCTGATGTTTTATCTTTATCCCATGCCTCTGATGTTTGATCTTTATCCCATGCCTCTGATGTTTGATCTTTATCCCATGTCTCTGATGATTGATCTTTATCACATGCCTCTGATGTTTGATCTTTGTTCTCAGTTCCCCGATATTTTAACTTTGATCTCATGTCTCTGATGTTTTTACTTTGGTCTCATGTCTCTGATGTTTTAACTTTGATCCAAAGTCTCTGATAATTTAACTTTGGTCCCATGTATTATGTGTTTTAGACTTGATTCCGTGTATCCGATGGTTAAGACTTGATCCCACGTCTCCAAGAATTAAGCTTCATTTGAATTCTTTTCTGTCCTACAGACCGAGAGATCAGGAGACCAACATGTGGCTAGTTTTGATGGTATGCAGCGTCACTTTATGCCAGGCTAAGCCACCATCGCCACATATTTTGTTTATAATTGCCGACGACTTAGGTAAAGTCAATCTATTTTCAACGTCAAAATTTGTATTAATTAAAGTTATAAGCCAGGGGTTCCCAAACATTTTGATTCTTGGTGCTCTGTCTGCACACTGGTTTGTTTTGGGCACACACGTACTATTCTAATATCTGCAAGTCAGAGAAGACATCGATATTTTACAAGGGAAACAATACGTATTAAAGATCGCAAAAATTCACTTTAGAAAAATCAACTAAACATAAAATCTCCGATAAATATTCCAATTCAACAGATAAATAAAAGTATTTATCAGATTAATAATCTTACCTATTGGATTAAAAAATAATATTCACCAGCACAATTGCTCAGATCTTATATGTCAAACTGAAAAACAAACTTGACACATGTATTATGTTAAATTTTTTACCGCGGTTTTGTCGGCTTGATGTTGCTGTTGAGTCACCTTGATGTTGCTGTTGAGTCAGCTTGATGTTGTGATTTAGTCAGCTTAATGTTGTGATTTAGTCAGCTTGATGTCGTGGCTCAGTTAGCTTGACATTGCTGTTTAAACAGCTCGATGTTGCTGTTTAGTTAATGTGATGTTGTGGCCTACCAAATTTAATTAATGATCATTGTTGAACTTGTAACATTTTGAGGGGCCTCTGTAAGAATACTTTTGGCTTTAATTACAAGTACGACTAACATTTTCGGGACCATTGTGTTAATAAATTATAGCAATCCTATGCATAGAATCCCTAGTATTGGCTAAGGAAGACATACGTGTCTTATGTTTTCTTTGTCTAATGTCTTCTGTGTTTTACATCTTCTGTGTCTTATGTCTTCTGTGTCTTATGTCTTCTGTGTCTTACATCTTCTGCGTCTTATGTCTTCTGTGTCTTATGTCTTCTGTGTCTTATGTCTTCAGGATTAGTAGTCTGTACATGACTCGCTTTAATAACATATGTTTTTGCGTAGGGTTAGAAATTAATCTAAAATGTATGAGATGACCCTTACATTGCTGATTGGTCAGGTTTCAATGACGTCGGCTACAACAATCCTAACATCATCAGTCCAAACATCGACTCCCTGGCCAGGTCCGGCATAATCTTAAACCAGAACTACGTCCAGCCGTTATGTTCCCCGTAAGTACAGATTTATGGAAAAAAGGCATTAGAAACTTACTGTCATAGTAATACAGACTATTATACATAGAAATAAGACACTAACTTTAATAGAAGTACAGACTATTAAACATAGACATTAGAAACTCACTGTAATAGTAATAAAGACTATTAAACATAGCCATTAGAAACTCACTGTAATAGTAATAAAGACTATTAAACATAGACATAAGAAACTCACTGTAATAGTAATAAAGACTATTAAACATAGCCATTAGAAACTCACTGTAATAGTAATAAAGACTATTACCATAGACATTAGAAACTCACTGTAATAGTAATAAAGACTATTAAACATAGACATTAGAAACTCACTGTAATAGTAATAAAGACTATTAAAAAAAAAAAGTGGTTGGGGGGGGGGGGGGGAGATAACAATGGTTGATGTTTAATTGGTTTAGACTATTGAATATAGATGAATGATTACTTGTTTAGTGCTCGTGTCTCTTCTATTTTAGACCTTGGATGTTAACTGTAAGTGCCAGAAAGCCTTTGATAACATTACAGGGGTCTTGCTTCTAAAGAAATTACGTTTTAATTTTTTTTTTTTTTAAGATTTACGCAATTTGAAGGTATGGTTTCATAAACAGTTAGAGTCACATATTTAATCATGGTGCAAGCAATTAGAGTCAGTTATACAAACTCAGGGCGTGACGTTATCATGATATAAAACCGTCTACAAAGGCCTCGAATTTAGCCTGAGTGAAAGAATGTGCACAAAACACAATATTAACCTAACCCTAAACATAATCCTGATCATAACCATTGCCCTAACCCTGACCCTAACCCTTACCCTAATCCTGACCCTAACCCTGGCCCTGAACCTAAACCTAACACTAACCCTTAGCCTGAACCTCACCCAAACAATAACCCTGACTCTAATCCTGACCCTAACCCTAACTCTAATCCTACCCTAATCCTGACGCTAAACCTAACCCTAACCCTAATCCTAACCCTAATCCTAATCCTGGCAACTGTTAACCCATAAAAAAAAATTAAATAAAAAAAGCGATTTTTTATATTTCGAATCAGTTCTTCATCTTCTGCACACATAGATCATGGTTTTTTTTCACTGTGGAGACAGCACATAAAACTAAGAGTATGTTATCTTCCCTTATGTACTACAATCCCCCTCCCCGAATGTCCATATACCTCCGAGACTTCCCCTTCCTTTAAAACATGCACAGCATTTCCAGAAATTTTGTAGCTATAAAGAACTCAACCTTGTTACACACTGTCGTCTTTGTAAATCTTATTCGGAAGGGTTGTGAATCATTTTCCCCATAACTTTGTTGATGTTAACACGAATGACCAAATACAACTAGTGAAATAAATGAACCACTACAGTATGACAAACCCATTCCCAGTAACAACTATTCAACATTTCTTCATTTGCAATGCCAAGATTCCATGGCTGCTGGACAGTTGCACTGTTGACAAAAGCACATTCTCATTCAAAATGAGGGAGATTCAGTACAGTTACTTTGGGAAAATACTGTATTATTTACATTTCTAGCAATTGCATTTCTTAGTATGAGACAGTGTGTATACAGTGATCATTACAAAATGAGACAGTGTGTATACAGTGATCATTACAAAATGAGACAGTGTGTATACAGTGATCATTACAAAATGCTATCTGGAATAAAAATCCCTTTGAATATCCGTTTCCTTGACATAAAATGGTGATCACATTTTAAATAGATCAAATTAAAAAAAAAAAATTAAAATGTGTACTTAATTAAAATGTGAATGATGTAATGATAGAAACACATATACTCTCATCGTACAGTTCGAGGGCAGCATTTATGACTGGCATATACCCATTCAAGCTTGGACTGCAGGTAAGTCAAGGTCAAGTACAGCATTTCTGACTGGCATTATCCATTCATGCTTTGACTGCATGTAACTTAAGGTCAGCATACATGTCTGACATACACCAAGCTTTGACTGCAGGTAAGTCAAGTTCAGCATTCCTGTCTGGCATATACCAAGCTTGGACTGCAGGTAAGTCAAGGTCAGCCTTCGTGTCTGGCATATACCAAGCTTGGACTGCAGGTAAGTCAAGGTCAGCATTCCTGTCTGGCATATACCAAGCTTGGACTGCAGGTAAGTCAAGGTCAGCCTTCATATCTGGCATATATCAAGCTTGGACTGCAGGTAAGTCAAGGTCAGCATTCCTGTCTGGCATATACCAAGCTTGCACGGCAGGTAAGTCAAGGTCAGCCTTCATGTCTGGCATATACCAAGCTTGGACTGCAGGTACGTCAAGGTCAGCCTTCGTGTCTGGCATATACCAAGCTTGGACTGCAGGTAAGTCAAGGTCAGCCTTCATGTCTGGCATATACCAAGCTTGGACTGCAGGTAAGCCATGACAAGGCATTTTAGCACATTAGTAAACATTGACACTGTCAACACATAGTTTAATATAGACAGTGTCACCACATGTATACAAAGTGGCCTGCCAATTCATGGGTCAATGTTGACCCTGTCAATTCATGGGTTAATGTTGACCCTGCTAACACATTGGTAAATATTGACCATGTCAATACAAGAGCAGGGGTCAAATAATATCACTATCATTGACTGGTATAAAATCTTGGTGTCTTTTATAAAAAGTTCTAAACTTTTGTATTTTATCACAAGGATAATTGATTACAACATTAGGTGGCTTTTTTAACTTACTTACGAAATATGAGATATGGTTATATAATCTTACAATGACATATAACCGTCAAGAAAAACTAGGGGGGGGGGGAGAGATTAATGTAACAGATGTTACAATGTAGCTGCTAGCTAAAACAAGCTCCCAAGAAGAGATGTGTCAAATTAAATTCTCTTATGTTTTAATACTGTTAAAAAAAGCCTACTATATTCACAGCATAATGTCATCAGGCAGCTCCAAAGGGTATGCGTGCCATTAAACAGGACTTTCTTGCCCCAGGTTCTGAAAGACAACGGCTATGCCACGCACTTGATAGGAAAGTAGGTCAATCAAATTAATGGTTTTAAGTACTGGCTTTTTAATCTCTTGCTGTCATGAAAGAGACATTTGTGTGAAGAACTGCCTAGTCTTCACCAAATGGAGATGTGCATATTTGTGTGAAGAACTGCCTAGTCTTCACCAAACGGAGATGTGCATATTTGTGTGAAGAACTGCCTAGTCTTCACCAAACGGAGATGTGCATATTTGTGTGAAGAACTGCCTAGTCTTCACCAAACGGAGATGTGCATATTTGTGTGAAGAACTGCCTAGTCTTCACCAAACGGAGATGTGCATATTTGTGTGAAGAACTGCCTAGTCTTCACCAAACGGAGATGTGCATATTTGTGTGAAGAACTGCCTAGTCTTCACCAAATGGAGATGTGCATATTTGTGTGAATAACTGCCTAGTCTTCACCAAATGGAGATGTGCATATTTGTTCAGACTTTAAAATTTAGCATGTGAATAGCTGCCCTGTATTTACCAATCTTAAAGTTGTATAACTGCCCTTTGTTCACCGATCTAACTGTTGAATAATGTCCTGTCTTCACCAAACTATCTCTTTATTTTTTGCTTTTTCGCTAATTAATCTCCCAAACTGATTCATGTCTTTTTGGGCTAATGCTGTTTGACCACTCTCCTTAGTGAAATAAAGCTAAGCAACTTGACTAGTTCAACAATTCCATGAAGTGATTTTGACTAGTTTTAAGACTTTTTTAAAATAAATAAATCAACGTAGCTTGATTGAAATATTTTTGTTCACACTGGTAATATTATCGTATTTGCTGTTTATTTATTAAGCATTCGATTTATTTTCCGTAACGTTATAGACTCTCTACTCGAACATCCACGGGATTCGTCAGTTTGCAGAATTTTTGTGTGTTTTCACACGTGACTCTTTCGTCCGGTCGATTGAGTCCTCCTCGTGCTGACATGCATGTCCGGGATGACGGTGGGGGGGTGGGGGGGGGGGTGGGGGGGGGGGGGGGGGGGCGGCATTTCGGCAATTAGACTCTTATCAACCGATCATCAAGCAGTCGTTAAATTCTACATTTCAGTTTTCAGTCTAGTAAAGATCTACGTCATTATACCCAGGATTTTGTGATCGTTAGATAATTAAATGAATATAGTATTTTGAGGATAATTTACACATTTATATTTTCATACTAAAAAAACAAACGTCTTTCTTCCATAAACGATTTTTAAATTAAATAGAAAAATAATAAATCATTGTGCAAAAAAAGTAAGTATGTTAAGAAAATAGTTTCAAAAAGTAGAAATATATATATATTTAAAGTGTATGTTTCTTCAAAACTTATCTGGAATCCCTTAGCTTCAAAGACTGTGTTACGAACCGAGAATTACCAGTTCATAATCTTCGTTTGTCTAGGACAGTGGTCGGCGAATCGCGGCTCGCTAGTCGTATGCGGCTTTTTAGCGACATGAGTGCGGCTCGGCCAGGCGGCCACAAATCGGTTTTGACTCGCCAAACATGGTTCTTGAAAGGTTTATGAAAAGAAATTTGGCTCTGAAAAATTATTTTAATCGTCCGGCTGTGATTGTTGGCTCTTTCGAAGGATGAGTTTACCGATGTGCAAGTCCTAGTTAAACAGTAACCCTAACCATAACAGTAACGCTAAACCTAACAGTAACCCCTAACCCTAACAGTAACCCTAACCCTAACAGTAACCCCTTACCCTAACAGTAACCCTAACGTGGGTCACAAGTAATTTATCATTTTAATGGGATAAGTCTTAGTTAAACAGTGGCAGATAATGTGTCAAGGAAAGTCTTAGTGATAATGGTGTTGAGTTTTTGTATATGTTGGTTTTACGAATGTTTAATTGCTGGAAAGAGATCTTAGGATCAGTGTAAATTGGAATTTTGTGTCGAATATTTGAACATGTAAATGCCATTATAATAACATTTGAATAAAGAATATAATAGTTATCTTCATTTGGCTTCTTCAGCTTGCTGTTATCAAATGGGGAGGGAAGCAGGCAGAATAATCAGGTGTGTTTCAATAGACAGAGTTGTCCCCTAAAAAACACACTGTCAATTGACCCGGCATTAGACTTTCCTACAGTGAGAGGTTTGTTACAAGCCGTTTAAACTGCCCGGCTGTAGACTTACACACAGTCAGAGGTTTGCTGCAGTGACCAGCTGCTCTGTGAGCCATAAACATTAAACCTGTAGTTCGATAAGGCTGCCCCTGAAGTAAGCCATGGAGTTGTTAAAGATTTTAGACTACATTTAGCTGCCATCTTGAAAGATTCAGTTTTGTTTGATTTAACGTGTTGTAGTTTGGTTAACATTGGATTTGTTAGGAGTGATGGTGAGGTTTACATTCCTTTTGTTAGGAGTAATGGTGAGGTTTAAGATGGATTTACCCTTAATCAAATTACTCATTGACCGGAGGCATGGCTCGGACATATTAGATGTACAAAGCTGTAGAGGGACAGAATTAGACTCAGACCACATACTTGTAAGAATCCAGTAAAGACAAAAAATTTTAAATATGTGCAATAGACAATATAGAAAAGAAAATCTTTACAACAGTCAGAAATTAAGCAGGAACGAAAATTAATGAAGTATATAGACAGAAGATGAAAACTCATCAAGAATTATACAAAAGGGATTCTGCCAGCAACGTTGATGTAACCGAGCAATTTGAAAAGATGAAGTATATAGTAAAATATATGACAGAGAAAAATATTGGATTTAAACCCTTAGTAAAAAGAACAAAATGGTATGACGCTGAATGCAAAGAAATTACAGAAGAAAGAAACAAGGCCCGGCTAATGATGCTGAAAGGGGAGACAAGACGAATACGGCTAATGTTGCTGAAAGGGGAGACAAGACGAACACGGCTAATGATGTTGAAAGGGGAGACAAGACGAACACGGCTAATGATGCTGAAAGGAGAGACAAGACGAACACGGCTAATGATGCTGAAAGGGGAGACAAGACGAACACGGCTCATGATGCTGAAAGGGGAGACAAGAAAAACACGGCTAATGATGCTGAAAGGGGAGACAAGACGAACACGGCTAATGATGCTGAAAGGGGAGAACAGACGAACACGGCAATTATTTAATGAAACATGAAGGGTGAGTAGCAAAATTTGAAGAAAGAAAATACGTATTTGGAATCAAATCCAAAATGGAAAAGTTGGTAAAAGAAAGAGATGTGAAGGGAATGTACCTGATGATCAAACAGGAAAAAATAGTTTTCATACAAGATACCCCAAGGAAGACCAGATCCACTGGTCAACCTTCCAACATTAAATGAAATAAAAGATGTGATCTTCACCATGAACAATAACAAAGCCCCAGGAACTGATCAAACTATGTCGAAACGGACTGTATAAACGAATCCACGACCTCATATCCAGTATCTGGCAAGGGGGGGGGGGAGAAAGGACAATAAAATGGGACACCCCACTCCTAATACCTATTCACAAAAAGGATCTAAATTATTGGTCTGCTCAAACTAGAGAGGATTAGTGTAACATTCAAAATCCTCACAAACTCATAGCAAGAAAAGTGGAAAAGTATAGTAAAAAGATCCCAGGGGACAACCAATACGGTTTCCGGCAGAACAGGCCAACAACGGATCATATTTTTACTATTAGATGTCTCATGGAGGATCTTAAGAATATAAAATCAAAATTCACCAACCTTACGTGGATTGCCAAACAGCATAATGTAGCATATGTAGACAGGAATTACTTATACAACGCTCTACAAGAAATTCCCTAACAAGATTACTTGGCTCATACATATGACCATGGCTCAGTCAAAAATTAGAATCAAAATGCAGGGACAACACTCAAGGGAGTTCCAAGTTAATCAGGGCCTTGGACAAGGATACTCACTATCATGTATCCTGTTTAACTTAACGCTAAAAAAATGTATCAGACGCATACTGATGAGCATCAGTGGAACCATAACAAACTACTTCCAGAGAGGTATTACAAAACAACGACCAACAGGAACCTTATATAGCCAGCCATTACAGTACATGACACACACGCAGACGATATAGCACTACTGTGCAGAAACAGAAATGATAAAGTTAAAGCATTCAGGGAACTTGAAGATGCCTCAGTCAAAGCTGGTCTTGAAGTAAATGAAGCAAAGACAAAATATACGCTATTGTCACCGAAACACCCACGCTGATGACCACAATATCAAGAACCACAACATTTAGAGAGTGGCTACATTCAAATATCTAGGGGCAACTATAAACTAGCTCAATGAAATAATGTTGGGGGTGAAAGACAACGTGTTTACGTCACTTTCCCCGTGCCATCAACTCTTTCTGACCCAAATTTGGCTGTGTTCGTATTGGGCGAGCCTTATTCCCTTTCATCTTGGCCTTGTTTACAACGACAATCGATTAAAAATAATTAATATGTTCTAATAGAATTTTGTGTGAAATTCGGCAGTAAACAATATGTAAGGCGTTTCCAGATGCGTCTGTAGAGCCGACGATAGATGTGTAGAAGGGGATTAAGAGAGCATAGAGGGAGAGATCACGAGATAAGATTTTGACTTCATGAGACAAGAGTGTGTTATTTTGTGTTTACCTATATGTGTTCATTCGGATTTCATCATTGTACTTCATTTGTTGGCATGTTGTATTAACTGTGTACCGGTACACGAAAATACACGATCCATAAGTTGATCATTTTTAATCATATTTATTTCATTTTGTAATCCATAGTAACTAAATAAATATTATTAATTGTAATTAGCACTGTTTTGAGTGTCGTATTTTTGCTATTTCATTTCTCATACGGTGTCGTACTTTGTTGTGCACTGTTTAGAAAGGGCCATAAACTTTAAATAACAGATTAATTTCTCAATATAGACAGCAGTGCATAACAAAAGAATACCAGCAAGCGACCGTTCCTATTTCAGCCTACAAAAGCTACTGGCAAGCAAAAACCTCTCATAGGGAACAAAGAAGTTAATATACAACACTATCATAAGACCAGTAGTAAGGTACGGTAGTGAGACTTGATCCCTTACCAGAAAAGCCGGGAACCTTCTCAAAACATGGGAGCGGAAAATTCTCAGAAAAATATACGGCCCAGTAGTGGAAAATGATGCCTGGAGAATTTGTACAAACTAAGCGCTATACCAATTGTACAAAATCCCACCCATGGTCGCAACGATAAAAAAAGGCAGACTGCGCTGGGCAAGACATATTAAAAGGATGCCGTAGTGTAGAGCAGCAAAAGTGTTATACACGCTGAAACCTAGGCGCAGACGACTCACCGGTCGCCCAGGTCTGAAATGTAGCAACGATGTAGAGGAATATTTACACCAGTTGGGTGTTCCCGCATGGAGGTGAAAAGCCATGTATCGTTCCAAATGGAATGATTTGTTGGAGCCGGCCAGGGCCCTGAATGGGCTGTAGGACCACTGATGATGATGATGTTTACATTGTTTTGGTCGCAGTGATGGTGAGGTTTATATTGGTTTTGTTAACAGTGAGTGATGGTAAAGTGTACATTGGTTTTGTTAGCATTGATATTGAGGTTTGCATTGTTTTGTTAGCATTGATGGTGAGGTTTGCATTGTTTTGTTAGGACTGATGGTGAAGTTTACGTTGGTTTTGTTAGTAGTGAAGGTAATAATTGTTGATGCTTTCGTCATTAAAATTGCAATGTACATGTCAAGGTCAAAACAGAAAATCTAAACCCTTTTGTTTACTTGTATTTTCAAGTTTTGTAAAATTTCATTTGTAAACAATGAATTCTTTGATTTTTAAATATATATAAATCTGTAAGTCCCGGAGAACATGCTTAAGAACTTTGATGATTGAAAACAATATTTTAACAAAAAATTATATTAATTTGTAAACATTTATGTCTTAAAGGTGGCACCTGGGTTATTGTAAACTTGAGTGCACACCGACTTACAGAGGATTCGATACCTTCTATGGCTTTTACTCGGATGTGGTCGATTACAAAACCAAAATATATGGTGAGTATGATGGACGATGCACTAGCCAACTCTATTGTAAGGAAATGTGTTTGGCGATTTTTTAAAAAATCAATTGCTGAAATTATAAAACAAGGAATTTAACAGCAAGAAGACGCCTAAACTTGTTCCTTTAGTCAAGGGTGAAATATTTGGCCAGGCATGATAGTAACAGTATTGCCAGGTATAATAGTAACAGATTGGCACAGTCAAACTGATCACAGATGTGGCTAAGTAAAATAGGAACAGATGGGCCGAGACAAACTAGTCACATATTTGGCCAGGTATGAAAGTAAAAGACTGGCCCAGATAAACTGGTCACATATTTGGCCAGGTATGAAAGTAAAAGACTGGCCCAGATAAACTGGTCACATATTTGGCCAGGTATGAAAGTAAAAGACTGGCCCAGATAAACTGGTCACATATTTGGCCAGGTATGAAAGTAAAAGACTGTTCCAGATAAACTGGTCACATATTTGGCCAGGTATGAAAGTAAAAGACTGGCCCAGATAAACTGGTCACATATTAGGCCAGGTATGAAAGTAAAAGACTGGCCCAGATAAACTGGTCACATATTTGGCCAGGTATGAAAGTAAAAGACTGGCCCAGATAAACTGGTCACATATTTGGCCATTTAAAATAGTAACATTGGCAACGCAAATTAGTCACGTAATGGTGATGTAAAATAGTTACAGATAGGTGATATAACTTAGTCAAATGTTTGTAACGTAATATAGTTACATATTGGTGGAAAAGGTTACTGACGTAATGGTGATGTAAGAAAGTTAAAGAGTGTTGAGAAAATCAGTTAAATAGTGGGGATGTATTTTAATTTAAAATTGTGAAATAAATATCTACAGATTGGTGAGATAAAGAGGTCACAAATTATTGAGGTAAAGATGTCACAAATTATTGAGATAAAGAGGTCACAAATTATTGAGATAAAGAGGTCACAAATTATTGAGATAAAGAGGTCACAAATTATTGAGATAAAGAGGTCACACATTATTGAGATAAAGAGGTCACAAATTATTGAGATAAAGAGGTCACAAATTATTGAGATAAAGAGGTCACAAATTATTGAGATAAAGAGGTCACAAATTATTGAGGTAAAATGTCAAAAACTGGTGGAGATAAATTGTCAGTGATTAGTAAATGTAGGTTTTTTTAATGATTGTGTGAGTTAAATTGTGACTGACTGGGTGAGTCAGATTTTCAATGATTGGGTGAGTAACGTGTCAATTACTTGCTGAGGTAATTTGTCAATGATTGGGCGAGACAAAGTTTCATTGACCGTTTGATGTTAATTGTGACATGTTTGATGTTAATTGTGACATGTTTGATGTTAATTGTGACATGTTTGATGTTAATTGTGACATGTTTGATGTTAATTGTGACATGTTTGATGTTAATTGTGACATGTTTGATGTTAATTGTGACATGTTTGATGTTAATTGTGACATGTTTGATGTTAATTGTGACATGTTTGATGTTAATTGTGACATGTTTGATGTTAATTGTGACATGTTTGATGTTAATTGTGACATGTTTGATGTTAATTGTGACATGTTTGATGTTAATTGTGACATGTTTGATGTTAATTGTGACATGTTTGATGTTAATTGTGACATGTTTGATAAATAATGTAGTGAGAAATTAACGAGGTAAATTAGTAAATGATTGAGTGACGTCATTTGTCCCTTTTGTAACAATAATGAAAAGAGATGAGATTACTTTGAGGGACATGGAAGAGGAAGTGACAAACAGAGATAAACCTAGAAATCATCTTGAGGGACATTGAAGTGGAGGTAACAAACAGAGATAAACCTAGGAATCATCTTGAGGGACATTGAAGTGGAGGTAAAAAACAGAGATAAACCTAGGAATCATCTTGAGGGACATTGAAGTGGAGGTAACAAACAGAGATAAACCTAGGAATCATCTTGAGGGACATTGAAGTGGAGGTAACAAACAGAGATAAACCTAGGAATCATCTTGAGGGACATTGAAGTGGAGGTAACAAACAGAGATAAACCTAGGAATCATCTTGAGGGACATTGAAGTGGAGGTAAAAAACAGAGATAAACCTAGGAATCATCTTGAGGGACATTGAAGTGGAGGTAACAAACAGAGATAAACCTAGGAATCATCTTGAGGGACATTGAAGTGGAGGTAAAAAACAGAGATAAACCTAGGAATCATCTTGAGGGACATTGAAGTGGAGGTAACAAACAGAGATAAACCTAGGAATCATCTTGAGGGACATTGAAGTGGAGGTAACAAACAGAGATAAACCTAGGAATCGTCTTGAGGGACATTGAAGTGGAGGTAAAAAACAGAGATAAACCTAGGAATCGTCTTAAGGGACATTGAAGTGGAGGTAAAAAACAGAGATAAACCTAGGAATCATCTTGAGGGACATTGAAGTGGAGGTAAAAAACAGAGATAAACCTAGGAATCGTCTTGAGGGACATTGAAGTGGAGGTGAAAAACAGAGATAAACCTAGGAATCATCTTGAGAGACATTGAAGTGGAGGTAACAAACAGAGATAAACCTAGGAATCATCTTGAGGGACATTGAAGTGGAGGTAAAAACAGAGATAAACCTAGGAATCGTCTTGACCTTCTCAGTCCTCCCCACATGCCTGGTTATAGGTCAAAAAGTCAATAAAAAGTATTGTTATAGGTTAATAATTCAATGAACTTCTGGTTATAGGTTTATAATTCAATAAAAAGTCTGGTTATGCGTCAATAATTAAATGAAAATTCTTGATAGTGGCCGTCCATTAATTATGTAAACAAAAAAGGGGGGAGGTGGTTTGGAAATGTTTGACAGTTGTTGACAAGGGGGGGGGGGAGTGGGGTTTAGATTAGTTGATGTCAACAATCATGTTTTATCTATTAAATTAAAATTGACTGGTTAGTGCATTATTTAAAAAAAATAATGAGTGTAAATAGTCATATACTTTTTAGGTGTCATGTGCAGTCCAGATAAATGATATTGTTAGAGAAGAAATACGATCGTTTGAAAATTAAGGTAATTTAAAGTGAGTAACAACAATAACATCGCTGCTTGAACTGATTTCAAACATCTATTTTGCATCACAAGTCAACTCGAAAAAGCATGTTCAGCAGCACCGACCATGCATAAGAAATTAGCACCTGCCACTCAACAAAAAAGAATTCGACCAATGCGAGTAGCTGCCAGGAGACAGGGAGACCTTATAGCAATTATTGCTTTAACCGACAATACTTCTATTTTAAGTGCGAAATGGTTAGATGAGGATGATGTTGACATGTCTGATATATCAGTTCCGCAAGATGAAAATGATAAATCAGCTAATATATACTAGGCTTATCAGGGACGTCATTTCAAGGGGTTTTCAAAAGGGGGGGGGGGGGCAAAAGCAAATTTTGTCTTCTTGTTAAGTTGTTTGTTACAGTGCATAGCAATTTAATTACGATTGAGCAACACCTGAATACTCCATGGGAAGATGATAGCAGCTGGAAACTGTGCTATAATTTTCTGCTTTACAGACAATTAACATATTTATACTTCCACAAACAATGATATTTAATCTTTAAAAACATTTTAATTGATTCTGCATTATACAATTTAAATGGAAAAACTTTTTAATATGTTGATTAACAAGCTAAAGATGTAATGAAATTTTTTTCCTCCACTTTTATGTCATTGAAATAGAGCAGAACAAAGTAAAATTTTTTTTTTTTTTTTTTTTTTTTTTTTTTTTTTTTTTTTTTTTTTTTTTTTTTTCTTTTTTTTTTTTTTGGGGGGGGGGTATTAAATGTTGACATAAGTAAATATGGGGTCACTGAACGCTTGACAGTTGTTGACAAGGTCTGGGGAAGGGTAAAACATTGCGTAAAAATTGTTGACGTAATTAATGGTCGACCTCTTATAGGAAAATGATTCAATGAAAAGTCTAGTTATAGGTCAGTAATTCAATGAAAAGTCTGGTTATAGATAAATTAAACAATGAAATAGCCAGCAATTCAATGAAATGACTGGGTCGAGATAATGATGCGATGAAATGCATGATGTTTAGTTATTAACACACTGAAGTGAGTGGTCCTTTGACATAAGTGTCTTTTTGGTTACAAATCCGATGAAAAAAAAGGGTCTTTTTGGTTACAGATCCGATGAAAAAAAGGGTCTTTTTGGTTACAGATCCGATGAAAAAAAGGGTCTTTTTGGTTACAGATCTAGTTAAATATCTAGATCTTGGTAAACGTTACCATGGTCTCTCTTATGTTCATTGATGATTATGGTAATCCAATTGATCATCGAGGTGATGGCATTTCTTAAATCCGCTCTATGTTGTAATCTCCAGATGGTGGATATGACTTTTGGTTTAATACAGCTGTGGATAAATCTGCAGCTGGAAATTACAGCGCTGTAAGTTGATTTGACTTTCGCTTGTGGTTCTCAGTTGATTGAGAAAGAAGATGATTGTTTTTTGGTCGGAGATTGAGATGATTCTAGAATTAGATAAACGGGGAAAAGTATGTTAGTTGGTGAAAGAATCTCTTGTCAAATTTTTTTGTTCTTTTTAACGTTTTTTGTTGCAGGAACATGAAATTATTTGAAAGAAAGCAATAACCCTATTTATTTTTAAAGACAGAACATTAGAAAAAACAACTTGTAACAAAATACAACTAAGTCACCTATTCACTAATTGAGTATTCACTTCTGCATTTTCTAATCGAATAATCCAGGAGCAGTTCACTAAAAGAGTAGAGGATATCTTAGAAGTCCATGACCCCGATGTACCACTCTTCTCTTACCTGTCGTACTCCAATATCCACGCGCCACTGCAGGTCAACTTGCTAGAATATTATTTATATTGAATCATTTTATGTCTTTCCCAAACATTGTAAGACATATTTAGTAGACATTTTCCAATGTCTAGTCGACAGTGTCATTTGAGATTGGTTTATGAATATGTTAAATGTCAAGAAATTTATTTCCTAAACCCGTTTTCTTTAAAAAAAACATCTTAAAGTACGCCATAAGCTTATTTACAATAATATTTGCATAGAAATATATTTTGAAAAGACTATACGAAAAATAGATCAAACCAGATACGCAAGTCAAGTTAAATAAAATAATTAAAAAGCAATATTATTAGACTTAAATCAATCGCCTTTTTATACCTGATCTGAAATTATTTTGTTATTTACTTTATTTAAATGCCAATGAAATATTACTAGTAAGCTTTATATTTTTGAAGACAAAGATAGAGGACAAAATAAACCAACAATTTATATCATATTTCTTTCAACATTCATGTAAATCAAAGCTTTCTCTTTGTAAATGTATTATTATTTTACCCCAACAGGTCTCCAGGGAGTACCTGGCAATGTATCCCAATGTAACAAATGGCAACAGGAAGTACACATCCGGTAGGCAATCAATGTCTTACTCTAATCATTTTAGTGTGTGATACATTCAGGAAATTAGCCCCAGGTAGGCAATCAATGTCTTACTCTAATCATTTTTGTGTGTGATACATTCAGGAAATTAATCCCAGGTAGGCAATCAATGTCTTACTCTAATCATTTTAGTGTGTGATACATTCAGGAAATTAGCCCCAGGTAGGCAATCAATGTCTTAATCTAATCATTTTAGTGTGTGATACATTCATGAAATTAGCCCCAGGTAGGCAATCAATGTCTTACTCTAATCATGTTAGTGTGTGATACATTCAGGAAATTAGCCCCAGGTAGGCAATCAATGTCTTACTCTAATCATGTTAGTGTGTGATACATTAATGAAATTAGCCCCAGGTAGGCAATCAATGTCTTACTCTAATCATGTTAGTGTGTGATACATTCATGAAATTAGCCCCAGGTAGGCAATCAATGTCTTACTCTAATCATGTTAGTGTGTGATACATTTCAAAACTGATGTCCGGATGACAAATTTTATATGGCGCAAGTTTTTAAGTGATGCACATGTGTGGATGGTGTATGTGTGTGGATGGTGTATGTGTGTGTGGCGCATATTTGGAGGTGCATATTTGGGGGTGGCACATTTGTGGTGATGGCATATTTGTGAGGGTGGCACATATGAGGGTTGGCACATATGAGGGTTGGCACATATGAGGGTTGGTACATGTGATAGGACGTCAAATATATCAAAGTAATATCTCTCGGAGCACTGGATTTTTAGTTGTTTTTTATTTAATCACTTTCATGAAATAACTGTTTTTTTAAAAATGTAATTAAAAATCTCTTCTCAGCGATGGTGACAAACCTGGATGACAACATTGGACGCGTGGTGAAGGCCTTGAAGGATAAAGGCATGTACAATGATACGGTCATTGTGTTTACATCTGATGTGAGTATGGCTGTAACTATTAAGACTTGATCAAATAGCTTATATGGGACAAGAGTATAGCTAATTATTGTGTTTACACCTGTTGTGAGTATTACTGTAACAATGAGGACATGAGGATTGTGTTACATAGCCTTTTAGTAATAGTAACTTTGGAAGAATGATATTAATGCCCAACGACTCTATCCAAATTAGCTTATATTGTTCATCACCTTTACATATTATATAATAAAAGAACAAATAACACAAAACAAAATAGAATCAATCAACCGTGCGCCTAGGGATAAGTTCATTGATACATTGGACATCAAACTACCGACAAAAGCCTGGAACAAGTGTCTACTGATTTATGTCTAGAACAACTGTCTACTGATTTATGCCTGGAACACATGTCTACTGATTTATGTCTGGAACAACTTCTACTGATTTATGCGTGGAATTCCTTTCTACTTATTTATGTCTGGAACACCTATCTCCTAATTTATGTATAGAACAACTGTCTACTGATTTATGTCTGGAACTGTCTACTTCTACTGATTTATGTATAGAACAACTGTCTACTGATTTATGTCTAGAACAACTGTTTACTGATTTATGTCTGGAACACATGTCTACCGATTTATGTCTGGAATAACTGTCTACAGATTTATGTCTAGAACACCTGTCTACCGATTTATGTCTGGAACAACTGTCTACCGATTTATGTCTAGAACAAATCTCTACTGATTTATATCTGGAACAACTCTTTACTTATTTATGTCTAGAACATCTGTCTACTTCTACTGATTTATGTTTAGAACAACTGTCTACTGATTTATATCTGGAACAACTGTCTACAGATTTATGTCTGGAACAAGTCTCTACTGATTTATGTCTGGAAAACTGTCTACCGATTTATTTCTAGAACAACTATCTACTGATTTATGTCTAGAGTTGTGTTATACGGATTTTTACTAAACTATTAAACTTTAATTGCTTGAAGCGTACGTGCATCCCCAATCTCTGACTTGTCACTGGCAATACTTTATTTGACTTACACGTTTTGCTGCATGTAGTGAAAATGCTGGGAGGTCTATGGTCTTATGAAAGTAGGCCTTTGGTCAATTGATAGTAGGAGGCTATGGTCGAATGCTAGTAGGCCTATGGTCTGATGCTGGTAGTATGCTTATTGTCAAATGCAGCTAGGCCTATGGTCAAATAATGGTAGGCATATGGTCAAGTGCTGGTTGGTCTATTGTCAAATACTGGTTGTCTATGTACAAATGCTGGTAATAGGCCTATTGTCAAATGAAGGTAGGCCTATGGTCACATGCTGGTAGACGTATGTTCAAATGATGGTAGGATTAAGGTCATATACTGGTGGGCCTGTGATAATATGCTGCTAGGCTTGTGATAATATGCTGCTAGGCCTGAGATAATATGCTGCTAGGCCTGAGATAATATGCTGCTAGGCGTGTGATAATATGCTGCTAGGCCTGAGATAATATGCTGCTAGGCTTGTGATAAAATGCTGCTAGGCCTGTGATAATATGCTGCTAGGCTTGTGATAAAATGCTGCTAGGCCTGTGATAATATGCTGCTAGGCTTGTGATAAAATGCTGCTAGGCCTGTGATAATATGCTGCCAGGCCTGTGATAATATGCTGCTAGGCCTGTGATAATATGCTGCTAGGCCTGTGATAATATGCTGCTAGGCCTGAGATAATATGCTGCTAGGCCTACGATAATATGCTGCTAGGCCTGTGATAATATGCTGCTAGGCCTGTGATAATATGCTGCTAGGCCTGTGATAATATGCTGCTAGGCCTGTGATAATATGCTGCTAGGCCTATGATAATATGCTGCTAGGCCTGTGATAATATGCTGCTAGGCTTGTGATAAAATGCTGCTAGGCTTGTGATAATATGCTGCTAGGCCTGAGATAATATGCTGCCAGGCCTGTGATAATATGCTGCTAGGCTTGTGATAATATGCTGCTAGGCCTGTGATAATATGCTGCTTGGCTTGTGATAATATGCTGCTAGGCCTGAGATAATATGCTGCTAGGCCTGAGATAATATGCTGCTAGGCGTGTGATAATATGCTGCTAGGCCTGAGATAATATGCTGCTAGGCTTGTGATAATATGCTGCTAGGCCTGAGATAATATGCTGCTAGGCCTGAGATAATATGCTGCTAGGCTTGTGATAATATGCTGTTAGGCCTGAGATAATATGCTGCTAGGCCTGTAAAATGTATCCAATCATGAATTGCACTAAAAGTGGACACAAATATTAATGGATGCTTAGCATCACATAAAAAATGTCAATGTGGCCTTAGGAATGATTTAAAAACCATTAATGGCTTAAAACCTTATTGCTAAAACAGAAGAAAAGAAGTTTCCTAATAGTCATTTTCGCAACTACCCTCCAGAAATTGAATGCTAGTTCCTCGTTTCTCTCTTCTTAAATGTGATGATTAATTCCCCTTGTTTTGTCAACTCCAGAACGGGGGCTGGACTACTTACGGCGCCAACAACTATCCACTGAGAGGTGGGAAGAATTCGATATTTGAAGGTGGGACTCGGGTGGCGGCATTTGTCCATGGACCCATGTTGAAAAACAAAGGCGTTGTCTATGACGGGTAGGTACTTAATTTTATATCGAACCATGAATGTACTCTATAATTTATTCATTTTATATTCATAAGAACCCATTTTAATATATTACATAATCTTGATATATTTGTCTTAATTTAACTTTATGAAGATCTTTTTGAAATATTTTAGCTAAATTAGGGGCTCTTAATTTGTAGATGTCGGAACCTTCTGGACGTAGGTGAACAAGTGTCCAAGAGTTTGATAGCTGTCTTAATAAAGAATGCCTAAAATTATTTTATGAAATTAAAAAGTTAATTTAATTAAAGCAGCGGTTCATGACCTTAATAAGGATTGCTTGATCCTCAAACTAATCACCGAAACATCAAGAAATCTATTGATTTAACATTAAATAAGAATTTTCCAGCGTGCTTCCCTCACTGTCACAAAACGAAATGATCGCTCTTAAAGTTAAGATTTTCTTTTGGAGAATGAGGTATTGTCCTTTTTCATGGTTGATTTTTTGGAGCTTTAAATAAACTTATAATGGATCAACTTTAAATTGTTCTGGTTTATCAATTTATTTCTTAATCAGAACGTTAATCTAGATGTTATCCCAATTTTATCTCAATGTTTATGTCCATGTTTATTCCAATGTGTATTCCAATGTGTATCCAAATGTTTATCCCCATGTTAATATAAATATTTTCACAAGGTTATCCCAATTTGTACTCAAAAATTTCTCTGAATTTTAATCCCAAGTTTATCCCAAATGTATCCCAATGTTTATTCCAATATTTATTCCAATGTTTATCCCACATTTTTGTTTCCAATTTTTTTTATCGTAATGTTTACCCCAATGTTTATGTCAATGTTTATCCCAGTGTTTATCCCAATGTTGAACCCAATGTTGAACATTAATATGTGTAAATTGAAGAAAAACATTTATGTGGATCTTTAAATGTATCGTAACTAATGTAATCATATCTGCCTATGTTTCGATACCAAGTATGATTCACGCTGTCGACTGGTTCCCTACGTTTCTCGGGATCGCTGGAATCGATTACTACGGTAGGTTGCACATGATATCCATAATAACTTAACAATTACATTTACCCTGTTGGTTTAAAATATAAGGAAAGACATTTTAAGAATTTGGTTTGAAGTTTTTCCACTAGAGGCTTAATATTTCCATCGTTTCGTAAATCCAATTGTTTCAAAACTCTGTGTCTATGTGTGTGTGTGAGGGGGGGGGGCAGTAATGGTGTTGTTGATGTGGGCAAGGGGTGATGAGGTGGGAATGTAGTGTTTTAATGGGAGTTGGGTGTTGTGGGAGGACTGGGGTTTTGAGGTGGGAGTGGGGTGTTGTGGTCAGAAGGGGTGTTGAGGTTGGAGTGGGATGTTGTTGTGGGAGTGGGGTGTTGTGGTGAGAATAGGATGTTGAGGGGGTGGGTTGTTGCGGTGGTAGTGGGATGTTGAGGTGGGAATGGGGTGTGGATGTGGGAGTGGGGTGTTGGGGTAGGAGATGGTTGTTTAGGTTGGAATGTGGTGTTGGGGTGGGGTTGGGGTGTTTGAGTGGGAGTTGGGACTTAGGTGTTCAGGTGGGAGTGCGGTATAGAGTTGGGACTTGGGTGTTCAGGTGGGAGTTGGGTGTTCAGGTGGGAGTGTGGTGTTGAAGTGGGAGTGTGGTGTTGAAGTGGGAGGGGGTTATTTTAATGTCTTGTGTAAACAAACAAACATTGCGCTGATTGCTGTTCAACTGCATCTAGAAATCATGTTTATAATGTCAGAGGTTATTTCAAATTTTCTTTGCACAGTTTTTAATATTTGAATAAGTTACTCCACGCCTAATTATGTAAATTCATCCATTCAGCATGTTGATGCATCCGTTTATGTTTAGTTATTTCATTCATCAAATAAGTTAATTCATACCTTCAGTAAGTTAATTCATACCTTCAGTAAGTTAATTCATACCTTCAGTAAGTTAATTCATACCTTCAGTAAGTTAATCCATCCATTAAAATAAGTTAATCCATACCTTCAGTAAGTTAATTCATACCTTCAAAGTTAATTCATACCTTCAAAGTTAATTCATACCTTCAGTAAGTTAATTCTTACCTTCAGTAAGTTAATTCATCCCTTCAGTAAGTTAATCAATCAACCAAAATAAGTTAATCCATACCTTAAATAATCAGTTAATCTTTCCATTAGATAAGTTAATGCTTTGTTAAACGTAGGCTAATGTAATAACATATATGTAAATAACCCAGGTTTAGATTTTTGACATAATTCTTTATAAGCGTTACAATACCAGTGATCTGTGAACTTACTATTTGATCAACTTCCGATGCTTTGATTGACATGACTAGCCTACACGGTTGTACTTACCTAATGTGTAACTCATCTCTGATGACAATGGCAATTTATTTTAGGCCATGTAGATATTTAACACCTTGCTTGAAAATAATTATACGAATACGAGATGGACATTTTATAGAAGTGTTAAGAAATGCATTGTTATTATTTTGTCATGTTTAAATTATAATGTCGACATTAGATCCGGAACAAGATGGCCTTGACCTGTGGACTTCTATCAACAAACTTCAACGTTCTAAGAGGAAAGAGTTTGTCTACAATATGGACTTTCATCGAGAACCACTTCAAGGCAGAGCAGCCATCAGGTCCTCAATATTTATCTGATAAGTTATCTTTGCAGTTATTTAGGCTTTTTATCGTTTTTGTCAATCATAAGAAATAATAAGCAAAAAACAATTAAATGAAAATAAACAAAACCACTAAGTTTTCAAATTTGTAAAACTATTTTGGTTTAAAGTCTCGTAATCAGGCAGGTTAAAAACAGTTTGTTTAAATTTTCGTAATGAGATGTATTTAAGACATTTTGTTTTAAAAAACTCTTATTGAGACACATTTAAGTTATTTTTGTTAAAGTCTCGCAATGAGACCAATGTTTCCTCTAAGGTTTGCTGGTTCGTGTGCAAAATCATGCAGTTGTGTGCACAATCATGCAGTTGTGTGCAAAATCATGCAGTTGTGTGCAAAATCATGCAGTTGTGTGCAAAATCATGCAGTTGTGTGCCAAATCATGCAGTTGTGTGCAAAATCATGCAGTTGTGTGCAAAATCATGCAGTTGTGTGCCAAATCATGCAGTTGTGTGCCAAATCATGCAGTTGTGTGCCAAATCATGCAGTTGTGTGCACAATCATGCAGTTTTGTGCACAATCATGCAGTTGTGTGCACAATCATGCAGTTGTGTGCACAATCATGCAGTTGTGTGCACAATCATGCAGTTTTGTGCACAATCATGCAGTTGTGTGCACAATCATGCAGTTGTGTGCACAATCATGCAGTTGTGTGCCAAATCATGCAGTTGTGTGCACAATCATGCAGTTGTGTGCACAATCATGCAGTTGTGTGCACAATCATGCAGTTGTGTGCACAGTTTTACAGCATCATTTTTTGTGTGTGCAATTTTTTTTTTATATTTGTATGCCCGACAGTGTAGTGTACCTGAGAGGGCTCTCTCTCATCTGATTACACGATAGTGAAGTGCATCTGAAAGTGCTCTTATCTCTGTTTACCCAATAGTGCAGTCAGTACATCTGACAATTCTTTCATCTCTGTTTGCCCAATTGTACAGTCAGTGCCTCTGACTTATATCTGTTTACAAAATAGCGCGGTATACCCGAGAGTGCTCTCATGCACACCTTACTTAACATTTGAATTCTATATGTCATGGTAGATGCACACTTCACATGAAATTTGAATTCTATATGTCATGGTAGATGCACACGTCACATGAAATTTGAATTCTATATGTCATGCATGACTGATGCTGCCATTATAAAATTATTATGTATAGAAGAATGAGCTAGAGTGACACAACGCCAAAGGTGAGATACTTTTTAAGTACGTTCGGATTCCTAAAACATTCATAGTTTTATTTTATATTATTTTACGGAAATCGAATAAATTTAAATGCGCAAATCAATATTTTAAATCCACTTTTATTTGTATTAAAAGTTTAAGTATTATTATTCTAAATTACAAATACATTTAAAGTATCAACTAAGGAACTATTATAAGCATTTTATATATGTTTAAAAGTTATGAAAACATAAAAAGTAATAAAATCATGCTCAAAAAAATTACACCGTCATCACATTTATCGGGAAAAACCGACGCATCATTTATTTTTAGTGCGTCTTTTAGTGCGTTGTTAATATTGTGAACTAAAATTAACATTAAATTGTTCTAAATAATCATGCCAATGACGTCATAGCACGAAAAAACTTATTTCGCCAAAACTCTTGGGTTTCTTTAAATTGAACAACCGTCGTGCGTGACAAAAATGATCATGTATTTTCCCCTTTAAAAGTAAACTTAATGAATAAAATAGATTGCTTTTTAAATTGTTAATAAAACACACACACAGTTTAGCTTTGAATATTTTAACATTTAAAAAGTTTTACCTTTTTTTATTCCAAAATATACTTTTTATTAAAATTGTTACGTAATAACTACTAACCTTTAAATATAATTCGAATGAGAAAATGCTTTTTAAGTAAACCAGTGCTGCGCAACTCCATAGCCAAATAGCATTCTCTCATCAATCCACTTACGACTTATGACTTATGACTTATGACTTATGACTCAAACCAAAAAGAAGGAACCGTGTGAAGTGCAACATGTTATTTTGGGTGTGGAAGGGACTACGATCCGATGGAAGATTTTCTAAATTTATTTCAATCTGGGTGGGTGAGGGGTTGGTCAAAATAAAGGAATGAATATGATAAATAATTAATCTTCTTGGGTACATTCATATAGTAGGTAGGATATAGGATGTGTACATTTTTACGTGGATGATAATATATTCAAATCCTATGAATTTACATTTGTGAAAAAAGAGATGCATCATTCTCTTTTTAAAAATATGAACATGTTCATTTTGATCAAGGCAGCACAAGATACGTCTCAAAATAAAGGAATGAATTTGATAAATAATTAACTTTCTTGTGTAAATACATGTCGGAGGTAGGAAATAAGATGTGTACATGTTTACGTGGATGACAATATAGTTAAGTCCTTTTGGATTTCATTTGTGAAAAAGAGATGTTACATTCTCTTTTTACAAATATGGGTAAGTTCATTCTGCTCAAGGCAATACTAGAATAAACGACCGGATCTTATTGGGATAATAACGGTATGTCCATTGCGATAATTTCTAACGTCTATTGCAAAAACTCATCACAATTTATAGCTTTAAACATGTAATGATTATTACGTTTCCAACTTAATTAAGTTTTGAGAAGTATTTATCTGCTATATATTATACGCTTCCCTACTCCCTTTCACTCCCCTAAACTACTTTTCCCCTCCAAACATAATCTTAAATTACCCAGTCTAAGTTATCACTAATTAATTAACTAGTATTACTAAAGAAGTAAATTGAGGGACAATTACTTCGCTAGAGAAATACTTTAGATTTACCCCTCTTCGTGCCCTTGAATTTCAACTTTTTTTTCTCTAAAACAAAATATGTCTCAAAACAAAGGAATTAATTTGATAAATAATTAATTTTCTTGGGTAAATACTTATCGGAGGTAGGAAATAAGATGTGTATAATTTTACGTTGATGACAACTTCGTTAACTCCCAACGTATTAGGTTTGTGAAAAAAAAAATGTTGCATTCTCTGTTTACAAATATGGGTAATTTCATTTTTCCCAAGGCAATACAATATGCCATATACGTCTCAAAATAAGGAAATGACTTTGATTAATAATTAACCTTCTTGGTTACCTACATATCGGAGATAGGAAAAAAAGATGTGTACATTTAACATGAATGACAATATATTTAAATCCTATGGTATTACATTTGTGAAAGAAAAGAGATGATAAATTCTCTTTTAACAAATAAACATATTATGTTTATCAATTAAGAAAATCAATGGCGTTAACAAATCGTCGGTACATTCATATAAATATACCCGTGAATATCAAAACCCAATCATTTTACACACTTGAAAAATTAATTTTGAAAATTAGAGATGAGTTAATATTTACTTTCAAAAAATGAGAATATAATTTTCTTTTTACTTTGCAAAAAGTAAAGATGTGTGTATCTTTATGAGATCAACAATTAAATGTTTTAAAAAGATAGTCAAATCTGTTATAGACGTGAAAAACGGTTTCGAGATTCTTCTTTAGATAAGTTAATTTTTGGTTTGACGAGTTTCTGATAATATATAATTTTTTTTTTTTAAAAAGGAAAAAATATGTTTAAATTTTTGATGAAGTTATCAATATATATCAAATTCCTGTCATAAAAAATATATTTATATCATATATATCGTTTTTATTAAAATTTAAGTTTAGGGTTTTCACAAATTTTGAGAGAAAGAATTTGTAATGCAAGGGAACGAAAAGGGGTAAATCTAAAGTATATCTCTAGCGTAGTAATTATCCTTCAATTAACTTCTTTAGTGACAAAAGTGATATAATTAGTGATAATTTAGACTGGGTAATTTAAGGTCATGTTTAGAGGGGGAAAAGTAGTTTAGGAGCGTGAAAGGGTGTAGGGTACGCGTATCATATATAACAGATTAAAACTTATCAAAACTTAATGAGGTTAGAAACGTAAATATCATTACATTTTTAAAGTTATGAATTGGGATGATTTTTTGCAATAGCGGTTAGAAACTATAGCAAAGGACCTACCGTTATTATCCCGATAACATCGACTCATTTATTCTAGTTTTTAAATAAGATTAAAAGTGCAGAATAATTAATTGCTTTTCAGATAAGAATGAATTTGCACATACTTTTTATAAATTCCGTTGTAGAGTTGGTGATTACAAGCTGATCCAGGGATTCCCAGGTCCTTTCAATGGATGGTACCTGCCTGGTACGGGAGATCAGGGTCCTCGGGTTACGATTGAAGTTTTGCGCTCGGGTTCCTTGGACATCCTGCCAAGACAAATGTTGGACGAGCTTCGGGGTATTATATCAAAGTCGTATTTATTCAATCTTGAAGGTGAGATATTCTCAATTTAACACATGTCTTGGTTGGGAGGTGGGGCTAGAGGTGAGAAAGGCGAGATATTCTCAGTTGACATATATCTTGGTTGGGAGGTGGGGCTAGAGGTAAGAAAGGTGAGATATTCTCAGTTGACATATATCTTGTATGGGAAGTAGAGTTAGAGGTCATAATTTAACTCTGAAGGATGACTAGGTTAGGAGTCGGAAACATAATTTGAATGGGATATTTTATTGTAGGCCTAATGAATAACTTTGAATGTTACAGAGGAGAACAAATGCATAAAGTGTCAAATGACAACTAAATATGCTTCCATCATTTCACCGAAAACCTTTCTGTAATGTGGGAAAATACTTACATCCCGAAGGTGGGAAAATACTTACATCTTTAATGTAGGCAAACATCTCTAATGTAGGCAAACACCTCTAATGTAGGCAAACAGTTGCATCCCTGAAGTGGGAAAACACATCTCTAATGTAGGCAAATCCTTACATCTCTAATGTAGGCAAATAGTTGCATCGCTAATGTAGGCAAACAGTTACATAGCTAATGTAGGCAAACACTTATATCTTGTATGTAGACAAACCATATTGATAGAGCCAATTGCGTATATTCCAGACGCATACACATTTTTCAGTAGAAATTTTCTAGTTCAAGCGTGTATTATCCCTTTACATTGTAGCGACATTATTATAAACCTTGTTGCTATTTTTAAGGGTGGAAGATTTTTTTTATTTGATCAGAGAAGGCAGGCAAACCTCAGTGATACTTACAAGGTCGGCCAACCACAGTGATACTTAACCCTAGAAAAGCTATCGGGTGTTCAGCTTAAGTGTTCACCATGGAGACTATTCAGTCCTGAGTATTCAACAATGAGTCGCTAGTTAACATATATCTGCTATGTTAAGCGATACTCGTCCCAGAGGAACTACTTTGTCTGGATCTTAAGTTTGACTACAAACACGGGCGATTACTGGCTGGAGTTGTAGTTCTTGGAGGTACTAACTATAGGAAGACGTGGAATTAAAAATTAGGATAGTCAAATGCTATGTCATTCTATCTTAACCAGTTTTTCTTCAATTTCAAATTGCACTTTTTAACCAGATGACCCAGAAGAGCGCACCAATCTCTATGACGTGTTACCGTGCATGGCAAGGAGACTTGAGAAACGTCTGGACTCTTACAAAAAGTATTATGTTCCACCAAACTTTCCATCGAATTCTATTGAGGGTCATCACTCCACATTAAACGGTGTCTGGTCCCACGGATGGTGTTAGACACATTTTGATAGATCTGTGGCTGATAACACTAATGATGGTATTTACAATTTTAAAGATGGTGTCTGGTCACACAGATGATGTTAGTCCCCATTTGACAGATGGTGTCTGGTCACACATATGATGTTAGTCCCCATTTGACAGATGGTGTCTGGTCACACCGATCATGTTAGTCCCCATTTGACAGATGGTGTCTGGTCACACAGATGATGTTAGTCCCCATTTGACAGATGGTGTCTGGTCACACCGATCATGTTAGTCCCCATTTGACAGATGTTGTCTGGTCACACAGATCATATTAGTCCCCATTTGACAGATGGTGTCTGGTCACACAGATGATGTTAGTCCCCATTTGACAGATCGTGTCTGGTCACACGGATGGTATAATTTTAGTTCACAACACACTTACAACCAAATGGTAGTTGGGTTGTTTCTTGGTTGTTGTTGTTGTTTTGGTATTATGACTTGGACTTTATAGTTTATTGATCTAATACATTTATATTCATTTATCATCGTTCCAATTTTTCCATATAAAGTGTGGAGTGAAGGTGTCAATCTTACGATGATATGTTTCTATAGAGTTACTTTATGAAGAGCTCCACTACTTTAATTCGTTTGTCAACTTTTTAAATAAGTTACTCTTTGTGTGTTTCAACCGAGTCCTATGAAAAAGTTAAACGCCTACGTAATTATGGGAAAAACATTTCGTCATGACGTCATGGTTATAACGGTGATTGTATGATGATTATTTGATATACATACCAGAGTTTAGACAATAAACTAACAGAAACGAAGTTTTGGATAAGATGACAGAAACGATACCACACTAAAAACGATAAGTCCTACTTCATATTTAGATGAATCATTGGGGATACGGAGGGGGTGAGTGTAACATTTGACCCACCTGGTTAGGGTTAGGGTTAGGATGTGAGTGTAACATTTGACCCACCTGGTTAGGGTTAGGGTGCGAGTGAAGCATTTGACCCACCTGCTACACCACATGCGTGAAAATATGACAATATTTAAAAAAAAAACAATAACAACTGATGTTCATCTTCATTATTTCAATGTTGATTGCTACCTATTTATTATGATACCTATAAATGCTACCTATTAATGTTACCTATACATGCTACCTATTACACGGCCTTGTTTCATGCACTGTTAATTATGTTTAACGGTCTAGTTTTAGAAGGTTAAGAAATGTTAAGTTTTGTTAACAAAATTATGATACATCTTTCTCTTGGTATCAATGTTTTCATCTGTCATTTAATGTCTTTTTACCAAGAACCAAATGTTTTCTTCATTTATTCATCAATTTTTAAAAAGACGTTCTACTTGCATTTCGATTATATTGTTAAATTATAAATTTGTTTTTGATCGTCTGCCAATAAAAGAATGTGTTTTTCAAAAACCTCCAGGATTTTATTTTTAAAAAAGACTTTCTTATTACTCGCATTTGGCTCTTGCCAATCTTTATTATTTGTTGACACACGTGATTCGACTCAATGGCTCAGTTGATCATCTGTCTCATGGGCTTCGGTCAGTAAACCGTGGGAGAAGGAAGGTGGGGGAGGGTGGTAGGAGAGCTCAGAATGGCATACGGTGATAATTCTTGTTTTGTGCATAAATTAAATATTAAATTTGAATACTAACAAGTAGGAAAACAATTATGCATACATGTTAAATAGTTTATTTTAAAGACGAGTTTCAAGGCACTCCAAAGTGGGGAAATTTTTTTTTAAAGTCGTAAAAGAAAGTATGCAGAAAATACGTTCAAAAAGTAATAATTATTATAAGTTTCGTTTTCATCAATTAGAATCCTTTGGCTACATAGAGTGCTCACCCAAAAATGCTGCACATTCTTTCTTTGGCTACATAGAGTGCTCACCCAACACTGCTGCACATTCTTTCTTTGGCTACATAGAGTGCTCATCTACACTACTGCACAGTCCTGTGCAAAGTGCATTTTAAGAATTTTAATAAAAAATAGTTAACTTTTTTTTTTATTTGTATGCTATTTTCTTTGTTATGTTATTGCACAGTCCAACTATTTATTGCCATAGTAAACCAGTGCATATTTCAACCATTTCATGCCATAATACGCGAGTGCAATTGTACAATTGTGCTACAGTCTTATAAGTTAAATGTAGCCTTAATGAGAAAACATTTTCAAGTATTATTTACTTTCAATCAGGTCCAGGTCATTTATGACACAACTTATCAGGTCAAGGTAATTTTAATGGCTGTGTTGACCTAGTTTTTTGTTCAGCCCAGGCCATGGCATTCCATTCTAACACCCACCCCCCGCCCTTTCCACCCACGCCCCTTTTCTTTTGATAATGACGTCATCGAATCAACGTGGAGCGCGGAATCGCATATTGGTTATACCACTAGCCCTGGTATCATAGCCCTGGTATCACTAACCCTGGTATCGTAGCCCTGATATTACTAGCCCTGGTATCGTAGCTCTTGTATCAGTAGCCCTGTTCATTGCTCTGGTATCACTAGCCTTCGTATCGTTGGTCTGGTATCACTAGCCCTGGTATCGTTGGTCTGGTATCAATAGCCCTGGTATCGTAGCTTTGGTATCGTTTCGTCCTTTTTTGTTGGTTATCAGTGGTTTGTTATCGATTGTTCATGTAAAGATCCGAATCTCCAAACACAATATATTTGCAAAACATTATAAAGTTACTTACAACATTCATTTATGACAGGAACCTAGCAGGTCCAGGTCATTCGTGACATGCATTTATCAAAGCAAGGTCATTTATCGCGGAAACTTATCATGTCATGGTCATTCGGAACACTAGCTTATTAGGTCAAAGCCATTCGTGACACGAGCTTATTAGGTCAAGTTCATTCATGAAACGAGTTTATTAGGTCAAGGTCAGGCTTCATGGAGATAAAATAGCTCGTGATGACAATATGGATATTTTTAAATAACTACTTTATATTTAGATAACTACTTTATATTTAGCAACTGTAAAAAAGTATGTCTGACAGAATGTTAAGTAGGTCTGACAAAATGCCAAGTAGAATATGTATGACAAAATGTTAAGCATGCCTGATAATCTCCACAGTATGTCTGAAAAAATGTTAAGCATGTCTGACAAAATGTCAGAACCAATAACTTTTTTGTTCAGAACGCAGGGTTGACACTCGTAACTATGATTAGAATATCACCACGTTAATTAGCTTAACTTTTGTCTTCATTTATATTTTAACGTGCCTTAGTAGTGGCGCTATAATGTGGATGACCGGCTGGTCTCTCTCCACTTGTCTTTATTCCTTTCCCGTCCTCAAAAGTCTAAGGCAAGACAATTTAAAGAAATGTAATTTGACGTAACGAAATATACGTTTGTGTAAATACTGAAATGATCGTAGCCGTACTCTTGTAATAACCTTTTATTCTTTAGTTTATTTAAAACCAAACTGATGAGTTCACAAACTCTTGAAAAGTTTTATTTGTTAAAAAATGAAGCTTGTCAATTTTGCCAAATATAATAGTTCTTTATTTTTTCAATTATTTTATGTTCGCCCTTACTACTCAAATTGTACGTTTAACTTTATGGTTGCCCTTACCACTTCAATTGTAACTATAACTAAATGTTCGCCCTTACCACAACATTTCTATCTAAAAATGTATGTTCGTCCTTACTACTACAGTTGTTACTATAAGCTTATGTTCGTCCTTACCACTACAGTTGTTACTATAAGCTTATGTTCGTCCTCACCAATACAGTTGTTACTACTAAACTTATGTTCGTCCTTTCTACGACAGATGTAACATTAACTTAATGCCCTTGCTTACCACCACAGTTGTTACTACACAATTGTATTCGTCAGTACCACTGTAGTTGTAACTATAACTTTAAGTTCGCCCTTACCAATAAAGTTGTACTTATAACTCTACGCAAAGCCCCTATTCGGACCCGGGTCCCTTTAGACTAAATCCCATCGGATGTCATTTGTGGTAGTCATGTGAGACCCAGCTTCTCGAATTTGTAGAAGACTTGATGACCAATCTGGAGAACCACAAGCAGACTGACGTGCTAGTAATGGACTTCGCAAAAGCATTTGACCGGGTGAATCATAGTTTGCTTCTACACAAACTCCAGATATATGGGATTCAAGGCACCACTAAAACATGGATCTCTAGCTTCCTCAGCCACCGACGCCAAGCAGTAGTGGTGGGCGGTACAAGCTCCTCCTTTGTCAATGTGAAGTCAGGGGTCCCCCAGGGATCAGTCCTGGGCCCCTGTTTGTTCCTAGCATACATTAATGACCTACCGGAGAAACTGACATCACAGGCAAGACTGTTTGCAGATGACACAGCAGTGTATAGGACGATCGCCAACAGATCTGACCAGGACCAGCTACAACAGGATCTCAATCTGTTAGCTGAGTGGGAGATGAGCTGGGACATGGAATTTCACCCTGCCAAGTGCCAGACACTATCAATCTCTAGAAGTTGTACTCCTCTACACTACCAATACGAACTGCACGGCCATATTCTTGAGCAAGTTTCCTCCGTAAAGTACCTGGGTGTTACCATTCAAAGAGAGGTCCGATGGGATGAACATATTAACAATGTATGTAACCAAGCAAACAAGACCCTAGGGTTCTTAAGGCGAAATCTAAAGATTGGCAACTCCTGTGTGAAAGAAAGAGCATATAAAGCCTTTATCCGTCCGATTTTAGATTATGCATCTTCAGTCTGGGACCCATTTACCCAGAAGAGCATTGACAGGTTGGAGGCGGTCCAGCGACGAGCAGCACGCTTTGTCCTAAACCGCTACAGGAATACCTCTAGTGTTGGCAGCATGCTAGAAACACTAGGCTGGTCACCATTGGAGAAACGACGACGACAATCCAGGCTCTCCATGATGTACAAGATAAATAATGGGCTGGTCCACTGTTCCAGTATTAAACAGAAACTCGTCCCTCTCCCCCATAGACAGCGACGAGGCCATGACAGGCAATTCAGGCTCATACCAGCAAGAAGCCAGTGTAGCAGCTGCTCATTCCTGCCCAAGACAATCAGAGACTGGAACCATCTTTCAAAAGGAACAGTTGAGGCGACAACACTAGACACATTTGTGTCTATTTCCTCAAGCCTTCAAACCCCTAGTGCATAATTTCCTCATCACCACCAGTAACAGAAACATTGCAAATCCCATCTACATGCATAGGAGCCAAAATGATCAATAAATTGATCGTGGGCCCTTAAGATATAGAAGAAGAAGAAGAAGAAGTTTATTTTAGATAAATTGAAGATTTAAGTTTACAAACATATAGTCCATTCAATTATCGTTCATTTGATACCAAACTTTGTCTTACAAACACAAAAATATGTTTAATAATTGTTTAATATCTACCTCTCGCGCCTGATTCCCGGTTGTTAAAAGTCGCAGCCTAAGGGTATTACTCCAGTGACAACTTTTGTCTCCGTCCAACTTTGTCAACTTTTTCTTCTGCCAACTTTGTCAACCCTAATCTCCTGTCATACATGTCAACTTGAGTCTCCTGTCATCCTTGTGAACTTGATCTCCTGTCATCCTTGTGACCTTGATTCTCCTGTCATCCTTGTCAATTTGAGTCTCCTGTCATCCCTGTCAACTGGAGTCTCCTGTCATCCCTGTCAACTCGAGTCTCCTGTCATCCCTGTCAAATTGAGTCTCCTGTCAACCTTGTCAACTTGATTCTCCTGTCATCCTTGTTAACTTGAGTCTCCTGTCATCCTTGTCAACTTGAGTCTCCTGTGATCTATACTAAGTTCAGAAAAATCATGCCAAACAATTATTCGTTTAAAAGAAAATGGCGCTACACAACCAGAAAAGCCCCTAAACAGGGGACCAAAGACCCGTTTACCCCTCATTGAGGACTCAACTATTTACACAATTAACCCTCCGCTTTCACTTTGCATAGAGTTTGGTAAATGTAACCTAGTACAACGTTACAAATTGAAACAAAGGGGTTAACATTATCAGATGACGTTAACAATATCCAAATATGTGTTAACATTAGAGCGGAATCATTTCAACACAAATATCTTTATAATATAGCTAATTTGATTTTTAAATTTGACATTTTATAACAAAGCTTTTAAATGCACATCACGTCATGGAGATAACCCGCGGATCCTAAATCCTCGACGTTGTGTCACAAGCTGACGTATCCAGGCACATCAGTTGAATTTCACAACGTAACTACTTGATGCACACCGGGAGGGGGAGCGGAATAGGGGGTGGGGTGGAAAGGGGGAGAGAAAATCGTTAGACAGGGAGGAACCGGCTGCTTTTTATAATGTCAATTTATGATTGAGTAGCTTATGGGTTGAGTGTTATTTTCGTTTTAGAACACTCTATTCACACATCTTTCCGGACAAGTTGGTTTGCTGCTTTGTTGGTTCTTCATTTCTTCCATTTGGAATCAGCAATGGTGATGATATTTCATTGATATTTTCTCATTCTTTTAATTCACATTTTTATCTTTAAATTTAAATACATGATTTATTAATACATTTGAAAATAACAGTTTGTGTCATTCTTGTTTAAGTTACCTTTTCAATCATTGTTTAGGTTACTTGTTCAGTGTTTAGGTTACCTTTTCATTCTTTAAGTCACCTTTTCATTGTTTGGGTTACCTTTTCATTATTTAGGTTACCTTTTCATTGTTTAAGTTACCTTTTCATAGTTTGGAAGTTACCCTTTCGTTCTTTAAATTACCTTTTCATTGTTTAAGTTATCTTATGATTGCTTGAAAATGTATCAAACCGTTTTAGTCTAAGCGATGTCAACCTTAAGGCCCAGGCTAATCGTACAGTGTGTAGATCGATCAGGTTGGGGTTTTATTGAAATGGTTTATGTTATTGAAACGGCGGTTCATGTCTGCTGTGTTCCAAAAGTGATCAATAATATCTGTAATAAGAAATTATAATTATTTCAAGGTTTATATTTCTAATTACATTTCTAATTTCCAAAATGCAAGTTTGGAATATATTTATAAAGACTATAGGTGCAGTAAGATCGGGTTGAAGTTATTTTGAAATTTTCAGTGATTTCTTAATTTACATTAATTTACGTTCGGTAACAAATTAATTAAATAAAAATTTACCATGCGTGGAGTGACAGCCTTCTGTGAGTGTCTGGTAGATTTCTCTCATGCATGAGACATTGCCTGACAATGGGCATTGCATAAGGCATTATGTGACAGTGTCCTTAGCACGGGGTAATGCATGGTGGCGTTCTGTGCATGAGACATTGTCTGACAGCGTTCTGTGCATGAGACATTGTCTCACAGCCCTCTGTGCATGAGACATTGTCTGACAGCGTTCTGTGCATGAGACATTGTCTGACAGCGTTCTGTGCATGAGACATTGTCTGACAGCGTTCTATGCATGAGACATTGTCTGACAGCGTTCTGTGCATGAGACATTGTCTGACAGTGTTCTGTTAATGAGACACTGCATTTATTTCGCGATGCATTTCTCTCCAACAGTGGCGTGGACAAGACATGTGTCTAATCCTGCTTTTAGCCTGCATGGGATCAGGTTGGGCGAAACCCCCGAAACCACACATTGTCTTTATTGTCGCCGATGATCTGGGTGAGTTGCACATTTAATTATGTTGATGTCTTCTATGACCGGGTTATGTAATCAATGACATAGTGACATGTGTGTCGTCCAGGAGACTGGACGTTAGCACCATACATGCCCGAGATGTGCAGTCTACTGGCCAACAGGCTACAGAATACGGTCCATAGTTTCTTTCAGTGTGTCTCAAAGACTTGCCTTGACCTGAATACACTTTCTCGAATATTGTATATATAAGATCAGACCATTTTACGCAAAACCCATTGAACAGTGTTAACCACCGCGTAAAATAATTCAGCTGTGGATAAAACAGAGATGATGAATGTATTTTTCTCTGATTATTTCCTAAATTAACTTGCCATGAAATTTCAGAACTCATTGTCATTGGGGTATTAAAAATAATCATGTGGCCAACCGAAAGACAATAACAATCAATTATTGACCTATGCTTCCATGTTGACCTGTGCATCCATGTTGACCAGTGCATCCATGTTGACCAGTGCATCCATGTTGACCTGTGCATCCATGTTGACCTGTACATCCATGTTGACCTGTACATCCATGTTGACCCGTGCATCCATGTTGACCCGTGCATCCATGTTGACCTGTGCATCCATTTTGACCTGTGCATCGATGTTGACCTGTGCATCCATGTTGACCTTTGCACACATCATTTGTCCACCCCGAATGTTGCACTTGACATTAGCACATTCGTACAAATCAAAGTACTGCTTCTTGACGTTTGTCTCGATAGAACGACACAGGGCTTTGCTTAATTTAACCTGACACCCTCATCTCAATGTTGACACGACCCTTGACACGGGTGTTCAAATGGTACGTTTAATTGAATCCGATACTACTTTATGTCTCTCCCTCTCTCTCTCTCTCTCTCTCTCTCTCTCTCTCTCTGTGTGTGTGTGTGTGTGTGTGGCGTGCTCTAATAGCGTGTTGCCTAATGTTATCACAAGTTGAGTGAACAGTGTGTAATCCTAAAATCGATTACTCTATAGTTTATTTTTAGTAGACGTATCTTTTAGATTTCTTACTTAAAGTATGTGTTACTCTAGAGAAGGGAAGTAGACATTTGTTACTCTAGAGAAGGGTAGTAGACATTTGCTACTCTAGAGAAGGGTAGTAGACATTTGTTACTCTAGAGAAGGGTAGTAGACATTTGTTACTCTAGAGAAGGGTAGTAGACATTTGTTACTCTAGAGAAGGGTAGTAGACATTTGTTACTCTAGAGAAGGGTAGTAGACATTTGTTACGCTAGAGAAGGGTAGTAGACATTTGTTACTCTAGAGAAGGGTAGTAGACATTTGTTACTCTAGAGAAGGGTAGTAGACATTTGTTACTCTAGAGAACGGTAGTAGACATTTGTTACTCTAGAGAAGGGTAGTAGACATTTGTTACTCTAGAGAAGGGTAGTAGACTTCTTGTATTTCTGGGAAGTGATTTAAAAATTTGGAAAAAAGAAACCAATTTGGTTTCAGATTGTGTAAATTGATTGAGAGTCTTTTGGTTTCAGATTGTGTAAATTGATTGAGAGTCTTTTGGTTTCAGATTGTGTAAATTGATTGAGAGTCTTTATTCGCATATAAAATAAAATAATTAGCAATCTATTTTTATAAAAAATTTTTGAATGAAATATATTAATTAGTATATACAATTTCTTTGCAGCTATAGTACTAAAATTAATTTATATGGTAAAAATACTTGCTGTTGTCTTCATGGGACATTGTTGAACCAAATTTTGCCCTCCGAATTTCATAGACGTACATCATGACACAATTTAAAAAAATATGACACAGTACAAGACATGATACAATACAAAAAATGATAAATACAAAATCCTTTTTGACAAAATGCTCCAACGATAATTTGCTAGTCTTAACAAAAACTAAAACACACGGTTTAATTAAGGAAAGGTTTCTTTAATCACCAGGTATGAATGACGTCGGCTACAACAATCCTGACATCATCAGTCCCAACATCGACTCCCTGGCCAGGTCTGGGATTATCTTAAACCAGAGTTACCTCCAGCCGTTATGTTCCCCGTAAGTAGAGGCCATCAAACGTTAATATAACATGGTCGATGTAAATACACCCTCTCAAAGATATACTTTACGTAGTCCAAATTAACACAGTCACACATCAACCCTAGAACACAACATAGAAATAAGCACATCAGAAGCCAAATTAAAACCAAAACAATATGCAGTGCCATATGCATATAGAGAAGCGGTAAGGAAGGAACTAGATCATCTTTTAGAAACAAATAAAATTCAGAGGTCAAATTCATCAATGGCATCACCTTTGGTAATTGTTAAGAAAAAATCAGGACAAATAAGAATTTGCTGAGACTACAGCAAACTCAACAAAATTTTTAAAGTAGATGCAGAACCGCTGAGAGATACTAGGGAAATTTTAGAGGAAATGGGAAATTCCAAGTTATTTACACATTTAGATCTGAACAGAGGTTTTTGGCAGATTTGGATGAACAAAGAAGCTTTGCCACTAACAGCATTTACCACAGAATATGCACTATTCGAATGAACTGTAATGCCCTTTGGCTTAGTAGTCTCCACAGCCACATTCTCAAGATTCATAAGAATCATGTTACAAGGCATACCAAATGTAGTACATTTTGTGGATGACATTTGTGTCCATTCAAAAGATATAGATTCACATATACAAACACTAAAGGTAGTATTAAACAGATTAATAAGAGAGCATGGAGTCACCATAGCACCAGAAAAAATTAAAATTTGCCAAAGAAGAAATCGATTTCTTAGGATAAAAATAGGACACGGTCAAATTACGGATATAAATAAAGAGAAAATATTAAACATTAGAACTCCAAAAAAAATAAAAAAAAGAAGTGAAATTTATTTTAGGACTTTGTAATTTCTACAGTAATTTTATTCCAAAATGTTCAGATATTATGGCACCACTTAGACAATTGTTAAATAAATCAAAACCTAAACAAGTAATCTGGTCACAAGGATGTGAGAGAGCATTAAATCTCATTAAGGAAATTTCCAAAGAAGCAAGATAATAATTTCCCCTGACTTTACAAAGACATTCATTTTAATAACAGACGCTTCTAACGAGATAAATATTTAAATAACTGTAAAGCGCTTAGAGCTTTAAGGTAAGCGCTATATAAAAAATGCCTAAATAAATAAATATTGATTACATAACAGTGTTATATTTGTGATGTTATTTCATTTGTTGCGATAAAATCATGACAATATCCAGAATATAAGTTTTACTTCACATGACTGACATTAGTAAAAGAGGGTATAAGCCATGCATCATTGAGAATGTGTTAGACATAATTCCAAAAGTACAATATTATAATAATTGAACAATCATTGAGCAGAGGTGTATTCCTGCCACAACTTAGACTTAAAAAGAGACATTGTCATGATATCTGCTTTATAAATAAATTTGATTTAAAACCAAATAGATATACTGATATTTGATCAGGACACAAAGTATACACATGGTATAAATTTATTTGATGATGAACTTGTACATATTTTTTTAAGAATATTAATGAAGTATTGACTATGAAGAGTTCTTAATTAAATTATAGTATTTTGCATATTATACTTTTCAGATATTTAATTTTTGGGCTAAAAAAAATGTTGCACAAATTTTTTTCATTAGGGGCGTGGCCGGGTTAGGGTAATCAAGACCCACATGGCCGGGTTAGGGTAATCAAGACACACTTGGCCGGGATAGGGTAATCAAGACCCACTTGACCGGGTTAGGGTTAGGGTAATCAAGACACACTTGGCCGGGTTAGGGTTAGGGTAATCAAGACACACTTGGCTGTCTGAATTTTAGAAATAATAAAACAAGGTTATCATGATAAGTTTGGATCCACTCGGCCCCAACATCAACAATCTATGAGCCCTTGCCTCCACACGGCACCAACATCCCCATCTACCAGCCCATGTATGCAATCGGCACCATCATCAACAATCTACGAGCCCTTGTATCCACTCGACACCAACATCCACAATCAACGACCCATTGGATCCACTCGGCACCAACATCCACAATTTACGAGCCCTTATATTTTCTGATAAGTGATCATAATTTTAAAATTATCTGATGTCATTTTAGACCGCTTGGCTACACAGCGCCCTAGTTCCAATGTTTTGAATGAATAGTTCCAATCTTTTGAGTAAAAAGTTCCAATCTTTTGAGTAAAAAGTTCCAATCTTTTGAGTAAAAAGTTCCAATGTTTTGAGAAAATCATTATTAATCTAATTTTATTCTAGGTCAAGGGCTGCGTTTATAACTGGAACCTACCCATTTAAGCTAGGACTACAGGTAGGTCAATAGAAATACAGTAAACTGATTTTTACTCAAACCAAATAATATTTAGAGAGTTGTAAAAATTACTACGGTCACAGCTGATTGCACATAAAATTTATATTTGGATCACTAATTAAAAAAATCTCATTATATTATTTAAAATCATAATGCCAGCTCATATTCCAGCTTATTTTCCATTTCACTTCAAACTCATGTTCCATTTCATGTTTCAGCTCATGTACCATCTTATGTTCCAGCTCATAGTCTAGCTCATGTTCCAGCCTAATGTCCAGCTCATGTTCCAGCTCAAGTTTCAGCTCATGTTACATCTCATGTTCCAGGTCATGTTCCATCTCATGTTCTAGCTCATGTTCCAGGTCATGTTCCGGCTCAACTTCCAGCACATGTTCCAGCTCATGTTCCAGAGAGATAACACAGCGTCTTTAGGATAACTGATTTCTTGAAACGTAACCAAAGATAGAATATCACTTACGATTTATGATCAAAATGGCATCGTTGATTTATATTTCTCTTTTATTCGGTCATAAATTGGCTAATCTTTTATAAAAACACATTCCTTTAAAACATAAAGCTAAAAGAGGTTTATAGGTTAGAAAGATAATATGTATTCAATGCAAAAGGATTGGATTTTTATTTTATTTTCTCGTTGTAACGAAATGATCATCCTCTAAAGCCATTCACATTATGGCTACTAATCGTGACCTTCATTATCAGAAATGGGCTAGCACCCGTTAGAGATGAAAACAGTGACCCTAATTTTAAATGATATTTTTGTTGGCAGCATATTGTCATCGATAGACAGCAGCCTGTCTGTGTCCCGCTGAACAAGACTGTCCTACCCCAGGTTTTGAGAGACAATGGTTATGCAACACACATGGTGGGAAAGTAGGTGTAATATTTAAGTCCTGGCTGCATTTGGAAACATATGGTTAACTGAAATCACTTTAACAATAAATACAAAATATTCAGTTAACCAAAATCACTTTCAGAATAAATACAACATATTCAATGAACCGAAATCACTTTAACAATAAAAACAACATATTCAATTAACCGAAATCACTTTAACAATAAAAACAACATATTCATTTAACCGAAATCACTTTAACAATAAATACAAAGAATCATAGATATATATTTACTTCAACTTTTTCGTCGTTCTTTTACATTAAATTCAATTACTTCATATTCACTTACATCACATTTACTTACCGGTACATAACATTCAATTACTCCCCATGCACTTACATCACATTCACCTAAATTACATTCACTTACTTCATAATAACTTACATCATATTCACTAACATCACATTCACTTACTTACTATTCACTTACACCCATGCACTTACACCACATGCACTTACATCACATTCACTTACATAACATTCATTTTCATCATATGCACTTAGATTACATTCACTTAGATAACATTCACTTACACCCCATCCACTTTCATCATATGGACTTAGATCACATTCACTTAGATCACATACACTTACATCACATTCACTAACACCACATTCACTTACACCACATTCCCGTACATAACATTCACTTACACCCCATGCACATACACCACATGCACTTGTACCAAATTCACTTAAACCACATTCACTTACACCACATTCACTTACATCATATGCACTTAGATCACATTCACTTAGATAACATTCACTTACACCCCATGCACTTACACCCCATGCACTTACACCACATGCACTTAAATTACATTCACTTACATAACATTCACTTTCATCATATGCGCTTAGATCACATTCACTTAGATCACATACACTTACATCACATTCACTAACACCACATTCACTTGCATCAGGCCTAAATTTAAAAAAGGGCGTTGAATAACAAAGAAACAGCTGGCTATTTAGATTCATGTATCTGATAGTTATTGTATTATTTTAATTTTTAGATGGCATTTAGGAAATTGTCAATGGGAATGTACGCCAACTTACAGGGGGTTCGACTCCTACTATGGCTTTATGGGGGGTCGGAATGACTACTACAGTAAAATATCAGGTAAGTATAAATAAAGTTTGTTTTAAACAATTCTGTAATATTTGGTCATTTTAAATGTATTGAAAAATATCACAACTATTTATACCTATATTCTTTCTGTCTCATGAAGATGAGCAAGAGTAATTTATTAGCTTTTCTAGTATCTGCATATATAATCTAAGAGTAAATTAATAGCATTTTATAAAGAATCAAATAAAAACAAACGAAAGTGCTCTTTTATTTCAGAGGCGTAGCAAGGCTTAGTACCACCTGGAGATTTCTGCAGCAAATTTACTAAAAAATAATGTGATTGGCCTAAAAAGCCGCTCCTAAATGTTATGAGAAGGTGCCACCTCAGGGTGGACAACTTCCCCCGCCCCACTTCCCCCACCCCACTTCCACCGCCCCACTTCCACCGCCCCACTTCCACCGCCCCACTTCCATCGCCCCACTTCCATCGGCCCACTTCCACCGCCCCACTTCCAACGCCCCAGTTCCACCGCCCCACTTCCATCGCCCCACTTCCACCGTCCTACTTTCTAAACAAAAAATAAAATGAATATTTAAAAAAAATTTTTTTTTTTTTAAGTTGTATAACCTTGGAATAAAAATAAGACTGGAATCACCATGGTTCTGATGATAAATAACCCATTGAAATAATTCTCACTCTTCTTTACTGACCAGCTGGGGGCTACGACTTCTGGTACAACACATCAGTGGACAGACGAGTAGCCGGCAAGTACGTCACTGTAAGTTGCACGCCATTACGATACATTTACTTCATTTATTACAAGATGTGAGAATATTAAAAGTTCACCCTAGAAATTACTAAACAGTTTATCCTCATATATTTTTAACAAATAATATTTTGATATAAACATTATGCGCCACAAGTTAGACTAATGCTATTGAAACACACGCCTCTTGAATGCATACATGTGAAGCCAAAATGTGCAGAAAATGTAAATTGTGTTGCCTAATTGTTGTTCATGGACATGTCTTTCGAAACAGGGAAATGATTCAGAGTTAGTATTACAATTGTTCGTCATTCACATGCACTTGTGCAGATGACGATGGAAATAATCAAGTTTTTTAGTAGCCTTGCTGTGTGTAGAAGCCTTGACTTGTGTAGTGGCCTTGGCTTGAGTACTAGCCTTGATTTGTGTAGTAGCCTTGACTTGTGTAGTATGTTGACATGCATAGTAGCCCGAGAATTGTGTAGTAGCCTTGAATTGTGTAGTAGCCTTGAATTGTGTAGTAGCCCGAGAATTGAGTATTAGCATTGACCTGAGTACTAGCCTTGACTTTTGTAGTAGCCTTGACTTCCGTAGTAACCTTGACTTTTGTAGTAGCCTTGACTTGTGTTGTAGCCTTGACTTGTGTTGTAGCCTTGAATTGTGTTGTAGCCTTGACTTGTGTAGTAGCCTTGACTTGTGTTGTAGCCTTGACTTGTGTAGTAGCCTTGACTTGTGTAGTAGCCTTGAATTGTGTAGTAGCCTTGACTTCTGTAGTAACCTTGACTTTTGTAGTAGCCTTGACTTGTGCTGTAGCCTTGACTTGTGTAATAGCATTGACTTAAGCTCAATTCGTCAGCCTCCCTCGCGCGTCCTTTCCTATTAGCTGCATTGGTGAGACTTACAAGTAGACCAGGATGAAGTAGTTGACCAGCAGTGTGTCTTGTGTGTCTCACTGCCAGTAGTGTGACTTGTGTGTCTCACTGCCAGCAGTGCGTCTTGTGTGTCTCAAAGCCTGCAGTGTGTCTTGTGTGTCTTAAAGCCAGCAGTGTGTCTTGAGTGTCTCACAGCCAGAAGTGTTTCTTGTGTGTCTCACTGCCAGCAGTGTGTCTTGTGTGTATCACTGCCAGCAGTGAATCTTGTGTGTCTCAAAACCAGCAGTGTGTCTTGTTTGTCTCACTGTCAGCAGTGTGTCTTGTGTGTCTCACAGTCAGCAGTGTGTCTTGTGTGTCTCATTACCAGCCGTGTGTTATGTGTGTCTCAAAGACAGCAGTGTGTCTTGTGTGTCTCACTGTGCTCTTTATGCGTCCTACTTCGCACGAGCTGTCTAAACTTTTGTTTGTGTGTCAATGACATACCCCGCCTACTGTTTGTTTGTCAATGACATACCCCGCCTACTGTTTGTGTGTCAAAGACATACCCCGCCTACTGTTTGTGTGTCAATGACATACCACGCCTACTGTTTGTGTGTCAATGACATACCCGCCTACTGTTTGTGTGTTAATGACATACCACGCCTCATGTTCTAGATAGGGGCCCGCACTTTTCCGAGCTGTTAAAGCCTAAAACAGGAAAGGGGCCCGAACTCTGCCAGTTGACGGGGGGGGGGGGATTTTCTAGGTTTGTGTGTGCCACGAATCTTTGACGTATGCATTACTCTCACACAAATTATTAGCTTATTTTGATTTAAAATTAGCTTATTTAAATCATAAAAAGAAAAAATCCTCATGTTCTAGATAGGGGCCCGCACTTTTCCGAGCTGTTAAAGCCTAAAACAGGAAAGGGGCCCGAACTCTGCCAGTTGACGGGGGGGGGGGATTTTCTAGGTTTGTGTGTGCCACGAATCTTTGACGTATGCATTACTCTCACACAAATTATTAGCTTATTTTGATTTAAAATTAGCTTATTTAAATACTAATAAGAAAAAAATACAGTTCACTTGAATTTGGGGTCCAGAAGAGGCTGTAAACTGTACAAAGGGCTTGGACTAGGACAATGGCTGCTCTCATCTGGGTATGATGAGGATCGGGTGCTTGCGTTTCAAATGCCACCATCGACCTCCTTATCCATTGGTTTGTGGTATTTTCCGGTGAAGTTTTCGGACTGTTTTGCCGTTTTCCTAATTCTTTAACCACACTTCTCTGTAGAGTTCTTTTAGCCAGACTTTGACCTCCAGCTAGGCCAATGGCCGGTTTGGATGTTGTTAGGCAGAGCCTTGCCTCGCCAGATGGTCATCTGTATCCTATTGGGGTAATCTCGGGTGTCCTAGAGTCGAGGGAAGCACCACTTTCCTTTATGTGACTGTATGTCTTGCATGACGTCTAAGACTGTATTTACCATTTGTGCGTCTAAGCAAACCCTTCTCATATCTACTGGAGGAAGCAGTGGGTCTGTGAACACTGCGACGGTTAGAAGTTGTTTTCTTCCCAGTCAATGACGCCGAATTAGATACCTTAAACTCGTACTTTTGTTTAAAGTTTATAACTATATTTTTTTAATGTTTCATGGCATGCATCCTATTAGCTAAATGAAATAACTATTTAAAATCCAGGAACAGTTCACGAAGAGATTCGAGGATATTTTAGAAAGTCATGACCTTGACACGCCCCTCTTCGCCTACCTGGCCTATGCAAATGTACATGAACCGTTACAGGTATTTCAATACGTTTTGAGGCTCTCGGCCAAACAGCACCCTGTAAATAAAGATTATTAGCAATAAAAAAATACAAAATAAAATGTAAAACATAGGCCAGATATTACTTAAGATTTCATATTTGACATTCCCTCTTTAGGTTCCAGAGCATTACTTGAGTTTATACCCTAATGTTACTGATGAAAGAAGAAAGTACGCCTCAGGTATATTTATGAAATTGTAAACAAATATTTGTCAACAATTCCTACTATTTGTATTCAAGAATTCATAAATATTTATATTAACGATCATATGATATATTTTTTTCATTTTCCCCCCTATGAGTAAGATAATATACAACATTAAATGTGAATAAATAGCTGTGATGTTCAAAGTAGTCAGCACCGCCCCTCGGGTGTGTTTGAATTGCCTTTGATAGAGATCAACAAACTACGGCACACGGGTCGAATTTGGCCCAAGGCTTTGGTTTATTTGGCCAGTAAAAAAATATTAAAGTTTAATTAATAATATAGTTGTAGTTGTTTACAAAATACTCATAACTATAAACTGTACAAGAAAAATGGAGAGGATTTTTGTTTAAAAGTCAGAACAACGCAACATGGTTCTGGAAGGTACCCTGACAATGGAAGCGAACATCTGGTCGACCAGCCAGTGAATGTAACACTCGTTTGAGAACCGGGTCCCAAATCCCTATGGATCCTATTACCGGTGGGATCCCGATACCGTCGGTTTTCCGATTTCTGTTGTATCCTGATCCCATAGGGATACCATTCCCATTGGGATACCGACTCCATTAGCATCAATATTCCGATTCGGATCACGCTTCCAAAATGGATCTCATATACTATTGGGATCCCGACCCCATCGAAATCCAGTTTCTAAATGGGATCCCATTTGAATCCCTCCCAACCCCATGTGATTTTCGACATGATTGGGATCCCGTTTCACAGTGGTATCTTATTTTGGATCCCGATCCCATTGGGATCCCGACTAAAAGGTTCTATATTGTTTTACGTGGATATGTAATCAGATCTAAATCGCACTGAGCATGATCCCATAGACGAAAAGAATCCTGACGGGGCACGGGATCCAACAGTAAACTTGAACCCATCGGTAACGCGATCCCATAGGGTAATGGAATCAAACCGGGATCGGGATCTTATCAGGAAACCCAATAACTTCGGAAAAGGGGTTCCTGAGTGTAACGGGATCTCACAGAGGATGTTATACAAACGGGATCGGTAGCCAAATGAAATCGGGATCGACTGAGATCGGGATCCTGCTGGAATAGATATACCGACGGAAATGGGATCCCACGGCGAGCAGGATTCCCCTGGATCCGGAGCCACAAAAAAGGGATCTCACCAAGATAGGGATCACACCGAGAAACGGGACTGACACGGGTTCGGGGTCAGAATGGGATCGGCGTCCCACCAGGATGGGGTCCTAAAGCAATCCTGGGTCACGCCGGGTATATTGGCTATATATATACATAAAATTTGATTGATGATGTTAATTAAACCTGACAGCGATGGTGACTAACCTCGATGACAGTATAGGACGTGTTGTCGCAGCCTTGAAGAATAAAGGGATGTACCAGGAGACTGTCATCGTGTTTACATCAGATGTGAGTATGGCTGTAACTATGAAGACGTGATCATTGTGTGTACATTAGATGTGAGTATGGCTGTAACCATGAGGACAATATCATTGTGTTTACATCAGATGTGAGTATGTTAGGGCAAATAGGAAACTTGATGTATCCACATTATTATAAATTTAAGGTTTTAATAAGATTTTCATGTCATTAAATTTTATTGCCTGTGACTTTCATTTAGAATTTCAAATAATCTCTAATCTGCGCAAACACTCCTTAGGAAAGCTATTTAATTGTACATTATCTGCCCATGAAATTAAGCTATTTAATTGTACATTATCTGCCCATGAAATTAAGCTATTTAATTGTACATTATCTGCCCATGAAATTAAGCTATTTAATTGTACATTATCTGCCCATGAAATTAAGCTATTTAATTGTACATTATCTGCCCATGAAATTAAGCTATTTAATTGTACATTATTTGTCAATGAAATTAAGCTATTTAATTGTACATTATTTGTCAATGAAATTAAGCTATTTAATTGTACATTATCTGCCCATGAAATTAAGCTATTTAATTGTACATTATTTGTCAATGAAATTAAGCTATTTAATTGTACATTATTTGTCAATGAAATTAAGCTATTTAATTGTACATTATTTGTCAATGAAATTAAGCTACTTCATTGTATATTATTTGCCCATGAAATTAAGCTATTTAATTGTACATTATTTGCCCATGAAATTAATCTATTTAATTGTAAATTATTTGCCAATGAAATTAAGCTATTTAATTGTATATTATTTGCCAATGAAATTTAATCTATTTAATTGTAAATTATTTGCCCATGAAATTAAGCTATTTAATTGTATATTATTTTCCAATGAAATTTAATCTATTTAATTGTAAATTATTTGCCAATGAAATTAAGCTATTTAATTGTATATTATTTTCCATGAAATTTAATCTATTTAATTGTAAATTATTTGCCAATGAAATTAAGCTATTTAATTGTATATTATTTGCCAATGAAATTAAGCTATTTAATTGTACATTATTTGCCAATGAAATTAAGCTATTTAATTGTACATTATTTGCCAATGAAATTAAACTATTTAATTGTATGTTTTTTGCAAATGAAATTAAGCTATTTAATTGTACATTATTTGCCAATGAAATTAAGCTATTTAATTGTATGTTTTTTGCCAATCAAAGTAGCCTAATTTAATTGTATGTTTTTTGCCAATCAAAGTAGCCTAATTTAATTAATATTTTTTTAGAATAAAATGTAGCGAGTTTTTAACTTTCCTCTTGTAAAATTTCTTTTCTAATTAAATAATTTTAATGTTTTTTAAATGTGATTTTCTTTTTAGAATGGAGCCTGGACCACATACGGAGGAAACAACTATCCCCTTCGTGGGGGGAAATTCTCCATATTTGAAGGAGGGACCAGAAGCGCCGCTTTTGTCCACAGTCCTATGTTACAAAACAACGGTGTCGTTTATGAAGGGTATGTTCTCATTGTGTGCGACAGATCAATGGTTGGTACAGATCAATGGTCGGTACAGATCAATGGTCGGTACAGATCAATGGTCGGTACAGATCAATGGTCGGTACAGATCAATGGTCAGTACAGATCAATGGTTGGTACAGATCAATGGTTGGTACAGATCAATGGTTGGTACAGATCAATGGTCGGTACAGATCAATGATTGTGACAGATCAATGATTGTGACAGATCAATGGTTGTGACAGATCAATGGTTGGTACAGATCAATGATTGTGACAGATCAATAATTGGTACAGATCAATGATTGTGACAGATCAATGATTGTGACAGATCAATGATTGTGACAGATCAATGGTCAGTACAGATCAATGGTTGGTACAGATCAATGGTTGGTACAGATCAATGATTGTGACAGATCAATGATTGTGACAGATCAATGGTTGGTACAGATCAATGATTGTGACAGATCAATGGTTGGTACAGATCAATGATTGTGACAGATCAATGGTTGGTACAGATCAATGATTGTGACAGATCAATGGTTGGTACAGATCAATGATTGTGACAGATCAATGGTTGGTACAGATCAATGATTGTGACAGATCAATGGTTGGTACAGATCAATGATTGTGACAGATCAATGGTTGGTACAGATCAATGATTGTGACAGATCAATGATTGTGACAGATCAATGATTGTGACAGATCAATGATTGGTACAGACTTAAAGGCTATCGAAAATATGAATATTATCTATCAATTTAAAGGACTCTTAATTTATATAAGCATTTCATTGACCATGGCCATATTCTAACAAACGTAGCCAGTCATACATCTCATTGACCATGGCCATATTCTAACAAGCGTAGGCAGTCATACATCGCATTGACCATGGCCATATTCTAACAAGCGTAGTCAGTCATACATTTCATTGACCATGTCCATATAATAACAATGCTAGCCCGTTATCCATTGCATTAACGATGTCCAAATAATAACATTCATAGGCTGTTATAAATTAATCTATAGATGTTACTACTTTTATTTACAATTTTTGGAGATGTAATTAACTTTAGCAAACTTTACAGTAACCACTTGTAGGTCACGGGGTATGACCATATAAAATTGAAATGGGGTATGACCACATCAAATTTGATTGAGGTATAACCACATCAAATTTGATTGGGGTATGACCACATCAAATTTGATTGGGGTATGACCACATCAAATTTGATTGCGATCCATTGTATAGTTCCCTTTTTTAAAAGTAGCACATTACAATTAATATAAACAAATAAAGAAACAAACATTGGCACCTTAAGCTGTATATATTATGTAACGTAACTATTGTAAGGTAAAGTATATGCGATACAAAGTCATGAAACCATTGAAATTGAAGGTTTAAGCTAACACGACTTATGGGACATATAAATATGTGAAATGTCCTGATGGTGTAAGAGTCTAATGTTTATTAATTTGTCTATAGTATGATCCACGCCGTCGACTGGTTTCCCACATTAGCAGCCATTGGTGGAGTCAAACATGTTGGTAGGAATGTGTTTTGTTAAGTTAACATAAATATAATATATGTATGCAGACAAATAAGGCACAGTTATACTTTTAATATAGTCAACGGCGATAACTGTACTTTCTTACTATACACAATTCTATTTATCCGAAATGCCTCATCTTTTTTGGAAATTATTATCGTACTGATTGTATGGTTAGGGTTATGGTTAGGGTTAGGGTTAGGGGTTAGGGTTATTGTTAGGGTAACCACACTGACCCTAGCCCTAATCTAACGTACTACACCATATGGCGCATTGGTGTGTAACAAAATTAAATAACAATTCTGAAAAGTGTGGCCTAATCGAGCTATATACATGCAGGAACCACACTGAGATAATATGGTCTCCACGCAGTATTCCCATGGAGCGTATGCAAGATATGCATGCAGGAACCACGCTGAGATAATAGGAACACGCAGTATTCACATGGAGCGTATGCAAGATATACATGCAGGAACCACACTGAGATAATATGGTCTCCACGCAGTATTCACATGGAGCGTATGCAAGATCTACATGCAGGAACCACACTGAGATAATATGGTCTCCACGCAGTATTCACATGGAGCGTATGCCAGCTTCAATGTTCAAGAGATAACACAAATACGCATGTCAACTCAATATGATATCGGGTTTTATTCTAACATTGGATCATATTTATTTTAAAGGAAAATTTTTAGAGAACAGCATTGGAAGTCCTCACTGGTTTGTTTTCAGTCAACTTACCGCAATAACCGTGCAGTGTGGTTAGACTTCAGTCAACTTAACGCAATAACCGTGCAGTGTGGTTAGACTTCAGTCAACTTAACGCAATAACCGTGCAGTGTGGTTAGACTTCAGTCAACTTACCGCAATAACCGTGCAGTGTGGTTAGACTTCAGTCAACTTACCGCAATAACCGTGCAGTGTGGTTAAACGTAAATAAAATTATCCCAAGAACCATGCAGTATGGTGAGACGTCAGTCAACGTACCCCAATAACCGTGCAGTATAATGAGACGTCAGTCAACTTATCCCAATAACCGTGCAGTATGGTTAGACATCAGTCAACTTACCCCAATAACCGTGTAGTATGGTTAGACGTCAGTCAACGTACCCCAATAACCGTGCAGTATAATGAGACGTCAGTCAACTTATCTCTATAACCGTGCAGGCAAAGCATTACCAAAGATTCTTTTAGAGTGTTCGGTGATCCTAGAGATAGGTTTCCTACATCCCCATCGTCTCCCTTTGTTCTAACAATAAACTTTATAATGTGTTTGCAGTTATAATTTCTTTATCTCTCATATGAAAAGTTACTCATTATATATTTATGTATATATATATATATATATATATATATATATATATATATATATATATATATATATATAGAGAGAGAGAGAGAGAGATTATATATATATATATATATATATATATATATATATATATATATATATATATATATATATATATATATAGAGAGAGAGAGAGAGAGAGAGAGATTAAAACTTGTTCCCAAGAACTTATTTTGTGAAATGCTCATTCCCTTAACAACATAGCTTCAACCTTTCTTGTAATGGCCAAGCCATTTGTTGACTCTGTCTTTAGATCCAAACCAAGATGGCCTTGACCTATGGGAGGCCATTACTTCACTTGCCCCTTCTAAAAGAAATGAGTTTGTCTACAACCTGGACCTCCATGCAGAGCCTATTCAAGGCAAAGCCGCTATTAGGTTTGTACACGATTGTTAGGGTTAGTTTAACACAACACACACATTAGGTTTGTACACGATTGTTTCTTTAGCTTAACAAAACACACACACACACACCATTTCGAATAGAAACTTTATTTAAAACGATGTCATCCAAATAAATTTCAGAGTACTTCATTTCAAACAATTTTTTTTAGGGTTCGCGTTAGGATTAGGATTAGGGTTAGGGTTAGTGTTAGGGTAAGGGTTAAGAGTAGGGATATTTCCCACATGTCTTCTGTTTATTTTTACCCCGAAAAATATTAAATTTCGAAAACATTATTTGTGTGTATATGTATATATATTTATTTTATATAACAAAACTTACAGTACTGAACCTCTGACATTTTTAATTCGTGTGTGGGTTTGCCGTCAGGGTGATTCTCCAGTCTCCAGATTGTAGCGAAAATGAAGGTTTGTGGGGCAGCTGTTGTCAGAAATAAATTTCTAAATGGACACAAAAGTAATCATAGCTGATAATTACTTTCCCTCATATGTAATTGGTAGTCTTTAGGGGCCGAATTGGTTTTAAATAAGGACCGATTTGGTCTTGAATGTGAACTGAATCGGCCATTAATAGGGCAGAATTGGCCGTTAATCGTACCAGAATTGGCCTTTAATGGGGACAGAAATGCTTGTGAATAAGGACAAAATTGTTTGTTTATATGGACAGAATTTGCTGTGAATGTGGAAAGAATTGGTTGTGAATGTGGAAAAATTGGTTGTGAAAATGGACAAAAATTGTTTGTGAAGGTGAAAGAATTATTTGTGAATGTGGACATAATTGTTTGTGAATGTGGAAATAATTGGTTATGAATGTAGAAATGATTGGTTCTGAATGTAGACAGAATTTGAAAACTTGGAAGAACAAGCCCGAGGAAATTGTTAAAAGACGTACCAAGTAACATAATTAGTTTATTCATCTGAAATGACATCGTTCTGGTAATGTAAAGAGTCGTCTTCTTTTTAAAGCTAGCAGCTCACAATCCTTAGAATTATTACGTTTTTGCATAATGTTAAAATTTAGAGATTGTGTGACATTTTTTAAGATTTCTTACTCGCTAAATTAATTCACTTCAAGTTTGGCTGAATAAAGATGAGGATGTCAAAAACCCTAAACTTAACCTTTACCCTAACTCTAACCCTTACCCTAACTCTAACCCTTACCCTAACTCTAACCCTAACCCTTCCTCTAATTAAGATGATTCTATAGCAGCTGATTTAGCTTACGTTAACCTACAGAGTTGGTGACTTCAAATTAATCACCGGTTTCCCTGGCGTCTACAACGGCTGGTACCTCCCAGGTGCCCCGGACCAAGGTTTGAACTTGACTGTGGACGTCTCGTCTGGTGGCTATTTGGACATCATGCCCGATGAGATGATCAGACAACTTCTTGGCTTCACGCCCGTGACCTACTTGTTTAATCTAAGAGGTCAGGCCACCATTTATTGAACATCATTTTTAAAAAATAATTTTCTTGGATGATTTATTTTATTCACATTGCTCCTAGACTGTGTGACCATCGCTTTGTTTATATTTTTAAAAAAAAGGATTTTTTGTTATATCAACTGGCATAAATGTAAACAATTTTATGTGTTCCGTTAACAAAAAAAAGTTATGTGTGCTGCACAAGTAAATTATTTTGTTAAGTGTAGACGGCAAAGAAGATGTTCCAAAGAAATACTATTTACAAGATATATGTGTGGCAAATTGAAAAGTATAGCAGTAATGCATAACATAGTTTCGTGTCTTCAGATTCATTGGGATAGCAATAAAAGGCAAGGGACATTTTTGTGATCAAAATGTCATTGTTTGTGCCCTGAGTGGCATTGTTTGTGCTCTGATGGTCATTCTGATAGCAATAGTGCTACACCAAGTTTTGTGCCCTGAGTGTCATTGTGACACCAGTAGTGCTACACCAAGTTTTGTGCCCTGAGTGTCATTGTGACAGCAGTAGTGCTACACCAAGTTTTGTGCCCTGAGTGTCATTGTGACAGCAGTAGTGCTACACCAAGTTTTGTGCCCTGAGTGTCATTGTGACAGCAGTAGTGCTACACCATGTTTTGTGCCCTGAGTGTCATTGTGACAGCAGTAGTGCTACACCAAGTTTTGTGCCCTGAGTGTCATTGTGACAGCAGTAGTGCTAAACCATGTTTTGTTTGTTTTTTAAATGTGGGATTGCTGTCCTTGAAAATAGCCCTTAATAAAGTACAACAGAGCATTTTATACAGATCTCAAACTAGACCATTTCCACTAATGCGCAACACTTTATTATTTTCTTTTCATATTTGTCCACAGAAGATCCAGAAGAGCGCCATAATCTCTATGACGTTCTGCCTGACATGACAAGGCGACTTGAGGCCAGGCTTGACTCGTACAGAAAGGATTACGTACCAGCCAACTACCCACCTCGAGATCCAAGGGCTTCATACACCGACTTTGACGGCGTATGGTCACCCGGGTGGTGCTAGTTCTGGCATATAGTCGCACCGTGCGGTGCTAGTGCTAGCGTACGGTCGGCCGGGTGGTGCTAGTGCTAGCGTACGGTCGGCCGGGTGGTGCTAGTGCTAGCGTACGGTCGGCCGGGTGGTGCTAGTGCTAGCGTACAATCGGCCGGGTGGTGCTAGTGCTAGCGTACGGTCGGCCGGGTGGTGCTAGTGCTAGCGTACGGTCGGCCGGGTGGTGCTAGTGCTAGCGTACAATCGGCCGGGTGGTGCTAGTGCTTGGTGCTAGTGCTAGCGTACGGTCGGCCGGGTGGTGCTAGTGCTAGCGTACGGTCGGCCGGGTGGTGCTAATGCTAGCGTACAATCGGCCGGGTGGTGCTAGTGCTAGCGTACGGTCGGCCGGGTGGTGCTAATGCTAGCGTACGGTCGGCCGAGTGGTAGTTGTGCTGAGAGTGAGTCAGAATATATGTTTTCGTCCGTAGAAAATAGGTTGACACTATTCAATCTTCTGAAGATATGAAGATTTCTGGGTTCAAACTTGGTTAGTCCTCACATGCAGACGTTCTTTTTGCTGAATGATAAAATGAGATCAAACATAGAGACATCATGAGGAGTATGTTAACAGGGGGTCTTCTGTGTGAAAAATGGTACAAATGTTAGTGTACATAAAATATAGGCTTCTACTTTGAATTCACATATAATTTAATCATTATCAACACAATACCTTGTCTATTCTGTTATAGAAAAATACATGATCATAGCACTGTACATTTGGAAGGCATCAAAACAAAAGAAAACAAGACAGGGTATATTGCAGCTAACTGACCTATTAGGACATTGTTGGAAGAAATACATATTGATTGATTGATTGATTTGATATTCATATCGCACCTTAATCCATGCCATTTTAGCATGCTCACTGCCCTCTGGTCCACCAACATCTATTTAAACATAAAAGTTTGTGTTTCTTAAATGATTTTTTTTATCATTTAAAATTGCCTTCAAAGAATGAGGCAAAGTTTTCCATAATTTTGGCGCTATCACTTCAAAAGAGCGCACTCCGTACGACTTTTTTCTGTGTTTATCCACACTAGGAACACTCAGCAAGTACTGTGTTGAAGACCGCAGGCTTTTCACGGATACATGTTTATAAATCAGTTCCTTGAGATTTCCGGTGCTGAGCCATCTCTGCTGCTGTAAGCACATACATGACGAACATTTGGTCATTAGTCTTCTGGAAATCAATAAATGTATTTTTATTGAAATCTGTTACAGAAAATAAATAACTTTTAAAAATATAAACTTATTCGCGTGTTTTTAATTTATATAAATTATATTACATAAGATATATCACGTGTCAGTTATTATGTGTAAGTTATCATGTGTCAGTTATAATGCGTCAGTTATTTGTCAATGTGCCTACTGTTTATGTTTGCTTGCGTTTTTTATTCAGTAAATACCAGGTGATGTGTTTCTATTTAAGGCCCACCTAGCAATGTGAACCAGTATTCGGGAATTTCCCATTTTCTAAGTTGCTGGAAAAAAAATTTCATTCAAGTATCGTACTTTGTAAGAATCCACATTAGCTCCCTCATCTCCAGATTCGTAACAGCAGATTTTTTTCACGCCCTTGAACTATATTAACATTATAATGACCCACCCGTTTTTACATCGCAGATTTTTTCACCAACTATTTCAGAAAAAGAAAAAAAAAGTTTAGGCACCAAACACACTTGCCGTATTTTAAGATACTCATTTAGTGCAGTTATCAGGAATTAGGGTTAGTTTGATCAGCGCCATCTTCTTGCGTTAGTGACATTAACAATAATAATAATAATAATAATAATAATAATAATAATAATCAAGTGTATTTCAAAAACACGCTTCATCCCCAAAGGCTCGAAGTGCGGTACAAGAGTAAAAAAAAAAAGAAAAAATCTATAATTTACCACATTTAAAACAAACGCAACACTACAAAAACTAATTACAAGCATACAATGTCAAAGTCTTTCAACCCATTTCAACCCTAAGCAACACAGCCATTATGCATTAAATGGAAAATATGGTAGACAATCATCCCAGAAGGTGTTTGCGAAATAAATGTGTCTTTAAATCGGTTTTAAAGGACTCCAGTGTCTGATTGTTTCTGAGATCGACTGGAAGGGCGTTCCAGATTGTTGGACCAGCAAATGCGAAAGTGCGCTTTCCGCAAGTCTCAAGGCGAACACGTGGTGTCAAGAGTTTGCCACTGTCGGATGAGCGGAATTGTCTAGTGGGTACATAGGGCATCAGCAGCTCCTTCAGATAGGACGGCGCCAGGTCATGTAAACAGCGGCAGCACAACGTTGCGATTTTGTACTGTATGCGAGCACGCACCGGCAGCCAATGCAACTCTCTCAGAAGTGTTTTTGCATGGTCGAACTTGCGTTTGTGGAGAACAATGCGAGCCGCATTATTCTGTGCTATTTGAATTTTATCCAGGAGCGTAGCTGGAAGACACACCATGAGAGCATTGCAATAGTCTATGCGTGATAGCACAAATGCAGACATCATTTGTATTTTAAACAAAGTATTTTTTATCGTATAAATGTTTGTGACGAATTGAAAGTAAAAACAAACTAAATAGTGCTAGAACTTTCTTAGATGTATCTTTTTATTAAATAAGCCTAAAGTAATGGGATCGAACAATTTGTGTAAATAAACAGTATTTGTATGCTTTAATTATTTAAAGGGAAGATACACATTTTAACGTTGCTGTCAAATGCTTTCATCATTACAACAGAATAACAAATAGCATTAATTATATTAATTACATTATACGCTTATATATATATATATATATATATATATATAAATATAAAGCTCATTGAGAATTGTTTTGATTTATAATTTTAGACACAAAACCTACTGGAACCCATTTTAATCTTGCCAGAGGGGAGGTGGAGCTGACGAAACATTGTCCGAGTGGAGTTTGTCCAAAAAATTACAACAGAATAACAAATAGCATTAATTATATTAATTACATTATACGCTTATATATATATATATATATATATATATAAATATAAAGCTCATTGAGAATTGTTTTGATTGATAATTTTAGACCCAAAACCTACTGGAACCCATTTTAATCTTGCCAGAGGGGAGGTGGAGCTGACGAAACATTGTCCGAGTGGAGTTTGTCCAAAAAAGCCTGCTCCAAAAAGTATTCTGCTAATAATTCAACTTAATTATTACCGGGTACTTACAATTTGTAAGTAAATATGCCTTTACTCGGTCTATAGAAAACATGTTGGGTTAGGGCTAATACTTTGTCCGTATGTGTATGCGTGCAATAGAGACCGACCGAATTTCGACTTCGGATAAGTTTCGGTGCCGGAAGTTGCCATTTTATGCGTTTTGGTGTAATTTCGGTTCAGGCCGAAACAGAAAAGTTGACTTTCACTTAATTTTTTATTTTGGTTGAAAGTGATTGAGTTTTTCTGTCATCTACCAGAAGTCAGACTTTTTGTCTCTAGGCCGCCAATTCAAAATTTCTGATAGATATTCGCGACATCTTGCTGTAATCGTATGTAATATGAATAATTATCTTCAAAAACTGTCGCTTATGAATGATGACCTTCTTGTCCTTTATTACCATAAAAGAAGTAAACTTTAAGTAAGCCGAAGCAAAAGTAAATAATTTACTTGGAAAACAACTACTGGAATGGTAATATTTATATTAGTAGTATTGTTTTAATTATCTGAACATAAAATTGGGGAACCCAAGGTTTATTCACTTCATTCATTTGAAACATTCATTTTGATTATCATTATCCTAGTCATAAATATTGTCATAGGCGAAGGTGAATAATCTGGAATAATCCTAGGAAATTGTGGTATTTCCATTATAATGTTTGTTTCATTTAAAAAAAAAAAACTTGGGGGAAATTTAGGAATTTCAATTTAATCCTTTATTAAAACTCATCCGTATTATAAACATTATTATTTACGAAATCAAACACGTGTGCATGCATCACTGGTTGCTATATTAACTATGTAGTAGTCCTACTGCAGACCAGTTTACTGTCATGATTTTGGCGACCAATTTACGATTTTCATTGTTCCTTTGTTGTTGTTTTTTGTTGTTTCTTTGTTGTTTTTTTTGTTTGTTTTTTTTGTTTGTTTTTTTTGGTTCTTTCTTTGTTTTTGTTGTTTGTTGTTTCTTTCCTGTTGTTTTTTTTTTTGTTTCTTTGTTGTTGTTTTTTGTTGTTACTTTGTTGTTGTTTTTTGTTGTTTTTTTGTTGTTGTTTTTTGTTGTTTCTTTGTTGTTGTTTTTTGTTGTTTCTTTGTTGTTCTTTTTTGTTGTTTCTTTGTTTTTTTTTGTTTTTCTTTTGTTGTTGCTTCTTTGTTGTTTTTTTGTTGTTGTTTTTTTGTTGTTTCTTTGTTGTTGTTTTTTTGTAGTTTCTTTGTTGTTTTTTTTGTTGTTTCTTTGTTGTTGTTTTTTGATGTTTTTTTGTTGTTGTTTTTTGTTGTTTCTTTGTTATTGTTTTTTGTTGTTTCTTTGTTGTTGTTTTTTGTTGTTTCTTTTTTTTCTTTTTTTTTTTTTTTGTTTTTTCTTTTTTTTTGTTTTTTTTTTTTTTTTTTTTTTTTGTTTTTTTGTTTTTTTTTTTTTGTTGTTTTTTTTTTTTTTTTTTTTTTTTTTTTTTTTTTTTTGCTTCTTTTTTGTTTTTTTGTTGCTTTTTTTTTGTTGTTTCTTTGTTGTTGTTTTTTTGTTGTTGTTTTTTTGTAGTTTCTTTGTTTTTTTTTTTGTTGTTTCTTTGTTGCTGTTTTTTTTCCCATTCTCGCCAAAAGACGTCAGTGCGACAATTTTAAGAGACCGGGTTAAAAAATATTTTCCCCAACTCCATGTGTTTGGTGGGGGTTGGTCGACAAAAGAAATACTTACGTCACCAGCACTGAAAGACGAGTGTGTTGTTACAAGGCTAAATATAAATACAGTGATATCTTATTAGCTATTTATTGAAAACACACAGCATTGGCATGACGATAATGTGAAAAATGTGGTGATATTTTTAAAGACATAATAACAGATAAATAGGTGACAGTTGTCTCTATTATGTAATGACATGATAATTATTGTAGATATAATATGTGTAGCTAGCGTTATTATTATATTAAAGCAAAGGGCACTCAAAGGTCTTTTTGCTTGAATTCCCCCTCTCCCCTTTTTTTCCCCCAGTCAAAATTTTCTCTTACCATACATTTTTTAACAAATTTAAATTATCTTTTACTTAAAATGGTAAGAGCTAAAGTATTCATTAGATTCTTATTTATTAATCCTCACGATGATCTAATTTTTTTTAATCAAAAGAAAGTAGGCCTAAATATTGAGACTCTAACCCATCCTTTTTCAAAGTATGCAGAATGTATGCCAGAATGAATTTAAAAATATCTAAATCTTTCGGTTTGGCTTCGGTTTCTGCCGAAAGTCTCGTTAAGCTTTCTGTTTACCCTTCAGTTTCAGAAAGTCCCGTTAAGCCCTTTATTTAGCCGTCAAATTCGGCCGAAATTTTTTTAAACGTTTGGTCTTGGCTTTGATTTCGGCCGAAAGTCATTTTAACTTTAGGCCAGATTTCGGTTTTACCCGAAATCATAAAATCACTTTCGATCAGTCTCTATAGTGCATCTGAATCGCTGGCCAAGATTGTATTAATATAAACAGAAGCTAGATGCAAGCCGTAGCAGTAGCAGAAGTAACTAGTGGTCAGTCTGTACATTCTACCCTATAATTATAATTTGTTACTGGGTTATATAATAATAAAGTAGGGTATACGATTAGTTTAGCGATCCAAGCAAATGGAATTTTTTTTAATTGCATTGTACATTTTCTGCACATAAACAAACAATTTGAAAACAAGACATATACATTAAATTATTTCACTAGTGAAAAAATAAGCCATTCAGTGAACTTTCTTAGCCATATCAGGGACTTATTAGTTATCATAAAGATGTGTGACTTCAAGGGTGAGCACGCTGGTAAATTCGTAAATATGTCAAGGGTATGAGAATCACTATTGTTATGTTTGGGTTAAAGTAAATGATGTTCACCAAAATGTGTGTGTTGTGCACTAGATCTAGGGGCGTGATAGTTTGGTATGGAAATTTTGTTTAGTTTAGAGAGTATATGTGTAGTCTGTGTCTATTATATTGACATTTGTGTGACGTATTTTGGTAAGAGGTAGGGACGTATTAGGTTAGTTTTTGTTTTGGTGGAACGAAGGCCGTGCAGAGGCTTTGGATGATATTCACGGTGTAGCTTGTAGTGTGTTGCTGAGTTCTGTTGGACCTATTTTAAGTAGTAATGCTGTTGTGTCCCAAGTGGATGTTGAGGACAGTGCACATGACGACTACTCCATGTTGTGATGAAGTGAATAAACGTATAGCGTCTACTGGACTATAACGTGTTGTAGTGAACTGGTTGTAGTACCGTGAGAGACAATGCCTAAACAAAAAGCCGTCTGACATTAAGATTAGATGACTATTCAACATTGAGATCTCCATCTTGACAGTAGACAACAGCCTTTAATAGTAAATCGCCTAATTCTAAATAAAAAATTTATTACATCATGTCCTACGCCCATTTAATGGCAATTTTTCTCAGTAACTATGACACATTTTTTCTAATTTTTAAACGAACGTTATTCCATTTTGGAGGCAGATGTTTTATGAATAAAATTGCATAGTCAATTGGAACTTGTTCGCGAATGACAACCATTTTTTGCGAGATGTGTAATGCAGGCCGCTTAATAATACTGGTTCTTAAGAACTGGCGTAGGTATTTTAAAGTTGTGACACGGTTTCACAACAAAATCAGACACAAATGTATGATCACCCATTTAATCGGGTTAACTGCATTATATATTTTTGTTCATTACAAGACAACACTGTGCTGCGTGTTAGGTGCAAGAGACCTTTGCTCATTTCATGCGTACGATGTGTTGAGTAATAATTTACTTCGGCGCATGACCATTTTGAAACGTGTCATTGTTGAATAACCAATCCTACTATCAGAGTGTCATTCGCCACACTGTGGATCAAATCCTGGATAACAGATAGAGGACTGCTTTCAATCTCTGAGAAGGAAATTTTTGAACAACGTATGTGGGAGCTGGAATTCACAGGACAGTTTGATAAGAATGTTTCGACTAAAAGCCTTCCTCAGCAGGCTGGACATACGAAAATACGACAAGAAACAAACTAGTTAAAAAAACGTAAGTGTTCACCATTGATACTGCAGGAATAACGTTCTACTTGCATGTTTCTATTTTTTGACTCAAGCTTACAGTAGCCGGAAGTTCGCCAGCATTAACATCACAATACTTCGATCTTCTCATGTTTTTTTTAACACTATAATTTAGCATGAACGTATTGAATTATATTGGAATAAAAATCTCTTGCAATATTGTGTTAAACGAATCAATGTTCGAACTCGTAGACTTTACATTCATCGAACGTGCACTCGAATAGTTGATAATTAATGGCACAAGTAATATCAAATGTGCACTCGAATAGTGTATAATTAATTGCACAAGTAATATCAAATGTGCACTCCAATAGCGTATAATTAATTGCACAAGTAATATCAAATGTGCACTTAAATAGTGTCTAATTAATTGCACAAGCGATACCAGATGGGCCGAAAAGAGTATCTAATGCACAAGCAATACCAATTGTGCCGACATCTGCATTTCCTGGTGAAGGGCCAATCTGAAAATGTTGTGACGAATTGATCACCATTGTTATTAATAATTCATTAGTTTTGAATTTTGAATGTATTCATGAGCTTTGATTCAAAAATGCAAATGTGAGATTAGTCTTGCACTACTGCCATCATTATATGACATTACGCAATTCAGTGTTAGATCAACTTTCACATATAATGATATATTGTAGCCAACTGAACATTCTTTGGTTTCGATACAAAATCTAGACATAAAAGCATATGTTATCATACAAGTTGCCAGAACAAAAGACATAAATCACAATTCATAAGATGTAATACACTGTTTCAGCTGACGTCAAGGTTTATGCTTAAACTCATTATTTCGGAATTGTGTTTTTTAAAAATAAATTTCACTTTGACAGGTTTTAACAAGGGCTGTCGCGTGAACTGTAAATGAGATGTATGATGAGAAAGCTCTCGTCACAGTAGTGACGCATGGGGAATGACGCATCGCATTGCTATTTAATAAGTACAAATTATTGATGAACTACACAGCGAATTAGATTTTAGAATGTTTGAACGACTGAATTTTCTCTTGAACAGGGCTGTCTCAAGTTGTCTAGTAATTGGAACGAAAAGAAATTTACTAGCTTCAGCGCAAGCATAAAAGTGTTATTGGTAAGTATGAAGGGTCATTATCATTATAAGGTAGAACAAAGCTTATAAGTACGTACAATTTAATTCATGGCCATGGCTTCTAGTTCTGTGTTATTCAAATCATCATTCCCCGTACTCTTGTATTATGGTGTTCTGTATGGAGAATAATGCAATAGGAAGGCATCACATGGTGTTGGACAAGTCTTACAAAAATGATGCTGTCTAGTCTACTACAGTCTAGTGGTGATGGATAATTTAAATGTGTTAAAGTAGCTATAGATCCGCTTATGTTTATTCATAGCTATAGATCTACTGTGTCTGCTACTAGCTTTAGGTCTACTAATGTATGCTACCAGCTATAGGTCCACGTATGTTTCCCAATAGCTATAGATCTGCTATATCTGCTACTAGCTATAGGTCCGCTAATGTCAAATGTCTGCTTTTGTTTGCTACTAGCTGTAGGTCTACACATATCCGCTACTACCAATAGGTCTGCTACTAGCTATAGGTCCGCATATGTCTTTTACTAGCTATAGGTCCACTTATGTTTCCTACTGACTATAGGTCCGCTTATTTATGCTACTAGGCATAGGTCTTCTAATGTATGCTACTAGCTATATGTCCACTTACGTCTGCTGCTAGCTTTAGGTTCGTTAATCTCTGCTTCTAGCTATAGGTCCACTTACCTCTGCTACTAGCTTTAGATCCGTGAATCTCTGCTACTAGCTATATGTCCGCTAATCTGTAATATCCGCTTATTTCTTCTATGCACAATTTATCCTTTCCACTACAGCTGTTACTGTCACAAAAAAATAAAATTAATTGGTTCTTTTTTTTGTTGCGTTGTTTATTTCACCTATTAGTCTGTTGTATTGTTTAATTGACGTATTCTCTTTCAACCAGCTCTGTAGGCCAGGATGGGGACAGTCCTGAGGTGGACCTGCTTCATCGACTCAGGGGACAGAATGTGGACAGTCGTGTGGCTGACCTGCTTCATCGTCTCACGGGCCAGAATGTGGACAGTTGTGTGGCTGACCTGCTGCATCCTCTATGGCTCGGCCAAGCCTCCGTCACCACACATTGTTTTCATTGTCGCCGATGATCTAGGTGAGATCTATGACGTCATGTTCTTCTCTTGGTTTATGGGTATTTGGTGATCATCGCCTTTCCACCTTCTTTAAAGGAAAAATGTCATCCCAAGATTTTAATATATTGCATTATCCATGAATCTTTTATTGGTTATTTATTGTAAACAAAAATTGTGAAGTTATATTTTTATGCTTGAGTATCCAAGATTCTGAAATATTATCATAAACCTTTTTTTTTAAATTTTATATTTGGTTTTAAATAAATAAACATGGAATAAAGACAAGAATAATAAGTATAGTTTGTAAATAGAAAAGAAGAAATTAGGAAAAAACACTTATATAACTGTTAAAACAGTTACCTGATTGTCACTGATTTAATTAATGATCGACATCCTTTAAACATACATTTTAATCACCAGGAATGAATGACGTTGGTTTCAACAATCCTGACATCATCAGCCCCAACATCGACTCCCTGGCCAGGTCTGGAATTATCTTAAACAATAGTTACGCGGGGCCTTCATGCACTCCGTAAGGATAACTTTGTCCAGTCTAATTTGTCCAGTCTAATTTGTCCAGTCAAATTTGTCCAGTCTAGTTTGTCAGGTCAAACTTGTCCAGTCTAATTTGTCCAGTCTAATTTGTCCAGTCTAATTTCTCAAGTCTATTGGGTCCAGTCTAATTTGTCAAGTCTAATTTGTCCAGTCTAATGTGTCAAGTCTAATGTGTCAAGTCTAATGTGTCAAGACTAATGGGCCCATTATAATTTGTCAAGTCTAATTTGTCAAGTCCAATGTGTCAAGTCTAATGTGTCAAGTCTAATGTGTCAAGTCTAATGTGTCAAGTCTAATATGTCAAGTCTAATGTGTCAAGTCTAATGTGTCAAGTCTAATGTGTCAAGTCTAATGTGTCAAGTCTAATGTGTCAAGTCTAATGTGTCAAGTCTAATGTGTCAAGTCTAATGTGTCAAGTCTAATGTTGTCAAGTCTAATGTGTCAAGTCTAATGTGTCAAGTCTAATGTGTCAAGTCTAATGTGTCAAGTCTAATGTGTCAAGTCTAATGTGTCAAGTCTAATGTGTCAAGTCTAATGTGTCAAGTCTAATGTTTCAAGTCTAATGTGTCAAGTCTAATGTGTCAAGTCTAATGTGTCAAGTCTAATGTTTCAAGTCTAATGTGTCAAGTCTAATGTGTCAAGTCTAATGTGTCAAGTCTAATATGTCAAGTCTAATGTGATGTGTCAAGTCTAATGTGTCAAGTCTAATGTGTCAAGTCTAATGGGCCCAGTCTAATTTGTCCCCGTAAATTCCAAAAGTGACGTAAATGCTATTACAGTCCTGGCTTTATAGCGTAGTGAAACAGCAGATATAACTTTCCAATGAAGTGAATCCAAACTGACTTTCTGTTATAGCTTAATCAGGTTTATGGATTATGTTTTATGTCTTGATTTCTTCAACTTTTATGAGTTGTGGAAAATCTACCATAAAAATGTTGATATATTTGAAAATCACTTGAATAAATTATTTCTCGCTAAAGCCTGAATCTGAATGAAGGCAAATGAATTGATTAATATAGGATGACACTAAACATAAAGATAAGGTCACAATTATGCACACTTTTCTTATATTTTTGAATAGCCACAACATTCGTTATATATTAAGTTAACTAGCCAGGCCTTATTATAAAAAGGTTTGGACTGCGATAAAGCTTTAAAATAGATTAATCTATTTAATCAGGTCTTATTACAATGGTCTAAGTGTCGCGTGTATTTACAGGTCAAGGACGGCAATTATGACAGGAATATATCCATTTAAGTTGGGCACGCAGGTACAGAAATTTGTAAATAGCAATTATCATTTCTAAAGTTGTCAGTTATGGCAAGAATTAGAAAGAATTAAATTGGTTGGCATTTATGTAATATATTTTATTTTTTTTTGTTGCTAATTTTGTCCACATTTATATATCATATATTTATTGCTATTTATGTTAATGCGTATAGCTGTTGTCTGATTGTGAAGATATATTTAGTGTCGTAACGTTATCATTGCTCAAGTGTGAGTAGAGACGTTTCAATTAAAATATAAGAAGACAATAAATGCAATCATTTGGAGAGTATTTTATTTCATTAGAGTGTGATCAATTTTTGTTTTAATTAAAATTTTTCTTTGAAACATCCTTAATTTGATCTTTGATTCAGAAATATTGAATGCCAACAAAGTAAAGCAGACCGGAATTATGTATTACTGCTTGAAAGACTTGGTAAACATTGGTTCATCATTAAAATAAAACGACATTTTTGCACAGTAATTTTTACAAACTATTTGTTCAAACTTTTTCTTCTTAAACCACGAGCTTGACAGTAGATTAAACAATATCCACAACTGTTAATGACATAGTAAATTTCTATGTGTGTACAGCACATCGCCATTGGCAGACAGCAAGACGCATGCGTGCCTCTCAACGTGACCTTGTTGCCTCAAGTTCTTCGGTCCAGAGGCTATGCAACCCATCTGATCGGAAAGTAATGTTCTTTGAAGTTGTATATTCAATATCGGATATAATAATAATAATAATAATAAGACGTCTTATATAGCGCGGTACCCCAGCCTAGGGCTGGGCTAACCGCGCTGTACATAATTTTTTTTCAAAAGAGACATAATTATGACATTAAAATAAAATACATTTATGAAAAAAAGAACAGCAATGTATATTCACCAACCCCACCATATGATTATATATCATTATTTCTGAGATAAGTGTATCACATTATTTATGGTGGTTAAATCCAAAAAAAGTTGTTCACATTTTTTAGGCTATCATTTAACTTTTGCTTGTTTGAGATTGGCATTTAACTTTTGCTTGTTTGAGATTGGCATTTAACTTTTGCTTGTTTGAGATTAGCATTTAACTTTTGCTTGTTTGAGATTGGCATTTAACTTTTGCTTGTTTGAGATTGGCATTTAATTTTTGCTTGTTTGAGATTGGCATTTAACTTTTGCTTGTTTGAGATTGGCATTTATTTTTTGCTTGTTTGAGATTGGCATTTAATTTTTGCTTGTTTGAGATTGGCATTTAACTTTTGCTTGTTTGAGATTGGCATTTAACTTTTGCTTGTTTGAGACTACCATTTATCTTTTGCCTGTTTTAGAGCATCATTTAACTTTTGCTTGTTTGAGATTGGCATTTAACTTTTGCTTGTTTGAGATTGGCATTTAACTTTTGCTTGTTTGAGATTGGCATTTAACTTTTGCTTGTTTGAGATTGGCATTTAACTTTTGCTTGTTTGAGATTGGCATTTAACTTTTACTTGTTTGAGATTGGCATTTAAATTTTGCTTGTTTGAGACTACCATTTATCTTTCGCCTGTTTTAGAGCATCATTTAACTTTTGCTTGTTTGAGACTATCATTTAACTTTTCGATGTTTGAGACCATCATTTTTTAACTTTTGCCTGTTTGAGACTATCATTCACCTTTTGCTTGTTTGAGACTATCATGTACATTTTGCCTGTGGTAGACTATCATTTAACTTCTGCCTGTTTTCGAATACCATTTACCTTTCACCGTTTTGAGACTTTCATTTAACTTTTGGCTGTTTGGTCTGGGAGACACTAACATAATAAAAAGGTTGGTCCGGCTTTGCTTTACCAATAAAACTTAGTGTCCGATATATGAATCCACACACACAAAGTTTTCCATCTGAAATTTTTTAAATAATTCTTATTGTCCGGATTCCAATATTTCTATCTGATTTGAGTGTGAACAACTGTTTGTGCACGAATTTATATGGATAAAAATATAAAATGCCTACAATCTGAACTACGGTTAATTTCGTGTACAATTTTCTTTATATTGTTCTATCAGATATTCTGTTACAAGCTTACCGTGTTTGTTGAAGCGCGTCAGCTTAGCAGAGCTCTTTTCTTCCCGTTGAACGTATCCTGATTCATTTAGTGTGTGCAGTCAATTAGAATATGAAAAAGCTATATTCCTGACATTTAACGGAAGTGTTTATTTTCGAATCCCAGCAAACCATTTCAATGCAATTCCAAAACACACAAAAACTAGTTGATTGAAACATTTCAATGGAATTTCTTTTAGCAATGATATTCCAACATGAATAAGTATTTTATTTGCAACAGAGACAAGGTATGCTTACAATAAATGACAATAAATAACTCTGAAGGACTCTCTATTCTCCTGATTGAACACCAAGATCCATCATGTCTTTCAGGTGGCATTTAGGCGCCAGTAGGACTCTCTATTCTCCTGATTGAACACCAAGATCCATCATGTCTTTCAGGTGGCATTTAGGCGCCTGTAGGACTCCCTATTCTCCTGATTGAACACCAAGATCCAACATGTCTTTCAGGTGGCATTTAGGCGCCTGTAGGACTCTCTATTCTCCTGATTGAACACCAAGATCCATCATGTCTTTCAGGTGGCATTTAGGCGCCTGTAAATGGGAATGTACTCCTACCTACAGGGGATTTGATTCGTTCTATGGATTTCATGGCGGTGCTGTTGACTACTATAGTAAACTAGCTGGTAAGTATTGTGTTACTCGATAAATTAGCATGTGAAATATTTTAAGTATTTAAATTAGAATGTAGTCACAGTTTTAACATACATATTATAATTTAAACACCGTTTTAGTACACAAATTAGAATGTAATTAGCATAGTTTAAGCCTACACATTAGAATGTAAATATAGTTTTAGTAATCAAAATAGATTTTAAGTATAGTTTTGGGTAATTATTTTTAAAATTAATGAATTCAAAATGATCACTAGTTACTTTTCAGCGTTTTGAAATTGGTGAATACTTTGATGGACAATGGAGCGCTGTTAGGAAAATAACAGGAATCCAAGAAGATGATTTGTCAAATTTATATAGAATAATATTGTTAAAAATGTCAGGTGAAATTTTTAAAAAAGTTTTAAAAAAGCCAATCAGTAAATTTAAGGACGTGTGTTATCAAATACATCAAATAGATCAAATAGATCAAATAGATCAAATAGATCAAATAGATCAAATACATCAAATAGATCAACTATTCTGCTGCCCTTGTTCTCCTTCTGTTTGGATACATTATGTATTTTTATCTACAATTTCCTCTACTGCACCCACTGACCAGAGGGTGGTTTCGACTTCTGGTTCAACACAGAGGTGGACAGAGGAGCAGCCGCCAAGTATGATACGGTAATGATTGTTGCTGTTGGTATGATCTCTAACTATGGAGCATCAAATATTCTTCCAAAATATGTGCATAAACGTTTCAAACAGGGATGAAAACGGAGGGGGGGGGAGGGGGATGGCAGCCAGCTTAAAAAGAAGGAAATAAGCAAAACAAAGTATTAGACCAGCTAAAAAATACGCTACAAACCACGAACGTGTCGACAGCAACCCTTCTTTAGCGAACAAACAACAAATAACACAAATTAAAATAATTAAAATAATCAGTAAGCTGCCATGTAGTATCCCAAAGGACAACAAGAATAATATGATAGACATTATTTGACCGCGAGAGGAATATAATTGACCTTATTTGACCGCGAGAGGAATATAATTGACCTTATTTGACCGCGAGAGGAATATAATTGACATTATTTGACCGCGAGGAGAATATAATTGACATTATTTAAGAGTTTTGAGGTAAGCCCCTGTCCTCTAACTTGTGTAACATAAATGTTAAGGTTTAAAATAGAGATGGATCGAATTTCGGTTCCAGTTTCAGCGCTGAAAGTGCTATTCGATCTCTTTCAACCGAAAAAGAAAAGTTAACTTTCGGTTAATTTTCGGATCCAGTGTATCAAGATCTGCTACTGTATTGTCATAGTAGACGTAGACAACATTCGGTCGACCATTTTTTAATCTGGGTCAAATATTAAATATTCGAGAAATAATAATTACTGATAATCCAAATATGTAAATCTTGACTAATAAGAAAGCAGGTTTCAAGGGATATATATGATTTAGTGGAACAAAGAGTTCCTTGAAATGGTAATTTTAGTGGGCCTTACCGTTAAAACAATACATAGGCTAACATTTCGATCGATACCAAATATGCCTATGTAGCTTTGCAATTATATTATAACATCAAAGAGCACCCAAGGGTCTATTTTGACAGAAGTCTTACAAGCCCCCCCCCCCACACCCACCCTATTAAAAAAATAATTTTTATGATACTTTTTTATACGATATTTTTAACAACTTTCAATTACATTTTGGTAAAAGCTAAAGTATTATCAGATTTTTATGTATTTAAATTCACGACAATCTCATTTTTTTTAATCAAAAGAATTTAAGTACTGATACTTCACCCCAGCATTTTGCCATGTTCGCTGGACGTATGCCCGAACAATTTTTCAATAACAAAAAATGAACGTCATTTTTAACTTTCAGTCTGGTTTTGGTTTCGGCGGATATAAGAAATGTTCCTCCTGTCGGTCTTAAGTTTAAATCAGAAAAATCAATGTTATTGATGGACCAAGTTCCACCTTTTTGAATTCAGGGTCTAAATAAACGTATATGCCAATTGAAGGAAATAAGACGTTATTGAGTTCAACCATATATTTGTATGTAATACACAAATGAAAGGCTCATATTTATTGTTTTTCAGAACAAAAGTAATTATTAATAAAAGTACATAAGGACACCGGGATGGCCGTCAAACTCTCTGACATTGCAAACGTTGACCCTCATAGTGCGGTTAGGATAGCCGCATTGTTTCTCAAACCGTTGCACATATGCCAGTACTTGGTTGCAGCAACGTAGTCTATCAGAATCAGAATTAATTCAAAACAATACAGATAAGAATGTCATAGAAAAAAATTATAAGACATTTAAGAATGTAAAAGAATAAAATAAGAAGAATGTCTTAGAATAAAATAAGACATTTAAAAATGTCATAAACAAAATGACGCTATAAAAATGGATGTGCCCCATGTCGATGGCGTGGGATGGGAAGGGCGGTAGGCTGTACGCCCCGGGTGGCAATAACCCTAGCTACGCCACTGCCTCGTGCTCATAAATACAGGTATTCTTCCAAAAAAACTTAGTAGCACGGATATTTGAAATTTTAAAAAAAAAATTCATAAGTTTGTTGTAAATATGTGTGTGTAGTATTTCTTTTGTCAGTAAAATTGTGGGAATTTAGGATATTTGTCAATTTTATTTAATTTATTTATTTTTAGTTGGCAACCCTGGTTTTATGGTTAACACAGATCATGCGTTTAAACATGTACGATTAAGCAATTAAACATATACGATGGTAAATAAAATCAATGTATAACATTGCATGAGAATGTCATACTTTTGTGCAGGATATATTCTCTAAAGCAATAATCTAACCCCTTTCAGGAACAGTTTACAAAAAGAGTAGATGACATTTTAAAGAGCCATGACCCTGAAGTTCCTATGTTTGCCTTCTTAGCTTACGCTAATATCCACACGCCGTTACAAGTAGGCCTTTATAATTTTAAAGCATACTTTATTTTTGTTCTCTTTGAGTTTTATGTAAACAAATCCCCTAATAATGATTATTTATGTCAATCAATTAATTCGAAAAATAAGTTTTACGAAAAACACCATTCGTTATAATTCAATCTATAATAGAATTGTGTATACATCGTTCAGTTAAATACAAGCTTTAATAGAATTGTATAAGCATCATTCAGTATAATACACCTTTAATGAATTGTATAAACATCATTCAGTATAATACACCTTTAATGAATTGTATAAACATCATTTAATATAATACAATCTTTAATACAGAGTATAACATCATTTAGTATGTAACAATCTTTAATATAATTTTATAAACATCGTTCAGATAATACAATCTTTGAAATATAATATTATTCTTATTTTTTAAAAATGGTGGGAAGGCACCAGCTCGCTACCTTAATGTATATCCCAATGTGACTGACCAGCGGAGGAAGTATGCATCAGGTAGGCTATTTATAGCTTTAAGTTACCTGTCCTAAAACTATTTATAATACCTGTGACTAGGGATAGACCCAAAAATTGAATCTATCCAAATAAAAATTGAAATGTCCAAGCATATTTAAATGTTTATACTAGTATGTTTATCAGCTAACTGAAGTATGTTTATCAGCTAACTGAAGTATGTTTATCAGCTAACTGAAGTATGTTTATCAGCTAACTGAAGTATGTTTATCAGCTAACTGAAGTATGTTTATCAGCTAACTGAAGTATGTTTATCAGCTAACTGAAGTATGTTTATCAGCTAACTGAAGTATGTTTATCAGCTAACTGAAGTATGTTTATCAGCTAACTGAAGTATGTTTATTTTTTTTAATCTTTACATTTGACATAAACAAGAACAAAGGCGTATTTAGAAGGAGGGATTTATGTTTAGATAACAACTTGGCAACGTTCATTAGTTGCTAAAAAAGCACATGTTGGTGTCGCGAAGCGATTCTCTGTATGGCCAAGTCTTGCACTTCATTCCGTTCAGCAGTACCTCATACAGCAACAGTCACCAATGCAACAAACAGCAACCGGTTTGTTGTAAACGAAAGTTTATTTATCACTACTCGATGAACAAGACTTGACGTATAATTTCAGAATTTGATAACAACTCACTCCAGCCAAATATTAATCATTATACCAATCCAAACACTTCTGCCAGTATATCCACATCAATTCTCTCAGCACAACACTTAGCAGTATTCAAATCACAACAGTCAATGTAGCACATCCGCCATCACTCTTCTCTAACCACAACGAAAACTAACGCGTCACTTCCCACTACACAATTACGTCACAGCACTCTCACACAAACGATACGGCTGCACATACAATCTCTAACAAACATCTTTTCCTTATCAAACATGACAACAACGCTCTACACATAACAACAGTGATTCTCATACCCTCGACAGTTGGCCAGATAAATTGTCACAACTTATGGCTAAAATATAAACAAAAGTCATAATCGTTTACAGCTCCACAAAGTATATAGTTGGTATGAAATAGTAAATTTTTCAAATAATATGGTATCATGTCAATTAATTGTTAGACATGCTACAAGTGATACATTTTGCGTTGTAAGATAACAATTCAATGAATGTAGGCAGATGTCCAATGTTGTGTTGTAAATGTGAACATTTCGAAAAATAGATGGATAGCCTTATTGTCTACCATCGTATTTCTCCCTACACTATGTAAATCGCAAACATTAACCACAGACTATCCAAGATGACTACTAGACTGACACTGCCATATCAAAGCAAAACTACGAAAGCTACTCACCAAAGAATGCATTCATTTGGAAACTTTCAGCTCACTCTAACCTTTAACCCTGAACCTTGTAGCTAACATTAACCTTAAACCTTGAAACTTTAAGCTAAACCTAACCCTAAACTCTGAACGTTTTAGTTAACCCTAACCCTAAACTCTGAACGTTTTAGTTAACCCTAACCCTAAACCCTGAATGTTTTAGGTAACCCTAACCCAAAACCCTGAATGTTTTAGGTAACCCTAACCCAAAACCCTGAATGTTTTAGGTAACCCTAACCCAAAACCCTGAATGTTTTAGGTAACCCTAACCTTAAACCCTGAATGCTTTAGGTAACCCTAACCCAAAACCCTGAATGCTTTAGGTAACCCTAACCTTAAACCCTGAATGTTTTAGGTAACCCTAACCCTAACCCGTTTTAGGTAACCCTAATGTTGAACCTTTCAGCTAACCTTAACTCTCTCCAACATTGACGTATGTGCACTTGCACGACGAGAACTAACCTACGCTCGAGCTCTGGCACTTTAAATACACACACACGTTTAGGGTTATTTGATTTTCAACTCATGAGTAATCAACACAATTATACGCCAATGACTAATCAACACAATTATACGCCAATGACTAATCAACACAATTATACGCCAATGACTAATCAACACAATTATACGCCAATGACTAATCAACACAATTATACGCCAATGGACGCAAATAACGTTTACAATAAGTCCACATTATGCTCAATGATTCCCATTCCTCGACAAAAAGGACTTGAGGTGTGACAGTCTCGGTAAGGTGAAATCTATTCAGCCTAAATTTGATTGCAAACATTATTCTTTTAATTGTTGTTTTGATTTTGCTTCGCAAGATTTTCAGCCAAGATGTCCTTTTGAATTACCTCTGGCATTATTCAAGCGTTCGGGAATTTTAATATTTTGATTGACTTGTGATGTTATTCAAGAGTCCATATATGAACTATATTATATTAATCCTCAATGACGGTAAACTGAATTAAATAACAATTAAAAAGTTATTTTAATTAATGCCAATACAATTGTTGGTTTCAATGGCATTCAAATGATGATGATGTTTATTGTTCTGCTTCCAAATCATAGCGATGGTAACTGCAATGGACTACAGCATTGGACGGGTGGTGGCTGCCTTGAAGAAAAGAAACATGTACGAGGAGACTGTCATTGTGTTTGTTTCTGATGTGAGTATGGCCCTAACCAGCTTAAGCATCGGCTGTTCAGAGACTGCCACATTGAGAAGCACTGGAAATCATGGTCATGACTTCTAGTTATACACTTAATCCGGTTAATCGAACAGATCATTTAAGCCCCATTTTACAGAAGCTATAGAGTAGTGTTACAGAAGCTATAGAGTGTTGTTACAGAAGCTATTGAGTAGTGTTACAGAAGCTATTGAGTAGTGTTACAGAAGCTATTGAGTGTTGTTACAGAAGCTATTGAGTAGTGTTACAGAAGCTATAGAGTGTTGTTACAGAAGCTATTGAGTAGTGTTACAGAAGCTATAGAGTAGTGTTACAGAAGCTATAGAGTGTTGTTACAGAAGCTATTGAGTAGTGTTACAGAAGCTATAGAGTGTTGTTACAGAAGCTATTGAGTAGTGTTACAGAAGCTATAGAGTAGTGTTACAGAAGCTATAGAGTGTTGTTACAGAAGCTATTGAGTAGTGTTACAGAAGCTATAGAGTAGTGTTACAGAAGCTATAGAGTGTTGTCACAGAAGCTATAGAGTAGTGTTACAGAAGCTATAGAGTGTTGTCACAGAAGCTATAGAGTAGTGTTACAGAAGCTATAGAGTGTTGTCACAGAAGCTATAGAGTAGTGTTACAGAAGCTACAGTGTAGCGTTACAGAAGCTAATGAGCAGCATTACAGAAGCATAGTATAAATTGAAAATGTATGCGATCTTTTCAGTAACAAAGCTAATTATGTATACTGTTTCCTTCCCCAACAAAGCACATTATATATTGAAATACGAATAACCACATTCATTACAATATAATTAATGTAGTTCTTTATGTAATAAATTGGCATAAGGTAAGTTAACTTTCCATCAACATTGTAATTTTGCCTCCTCAGAATGGAGGTTGGACTACATACGGTGGAAACAACTATCCACTCAGAGGCGGCAAGTCTACCCTTTTCGAAGGAGGAACTCGGAGCGCCGCTTTTGTCCACAGCCCTCTATTGAAGAATAAAGGGGCTCTCTATGAAGGGTACGAAATGCAGATGTTAGATTATGTTAATCTCTATGTGGTTTGTTTATTCGTCAAATCAAATACGTTATTCTAAAGTTTCTTAAAATTACTATCTGAGGATAACTTCTACCAATTAAAAACACCTGACTAGTCTTCAAATTGAAATCTAAATCTGTCGTTCAGCTTTGCTGAGACCAAACGTACTTTTTCTCATTAAAAGACTGTAATTCTGTGCTATCCAAGTATTTTACTCATTGAACTACTGTCTCGCTGTGCTATACAAGTACTTTTCCTCATTCAAATACTGTAACGCTGTGCGCTATTTCAGTAATTTTCCTCATTCAAGGACAACTATGCCGTGTTATCCTAGTACTTTAACTTTAAAGTACTGTAATGTTGTGTTATCCTAGTACTTTAACTCATTCAAGTACTGTGATGCTGTGTTATCCAAGAGATGGTCAGAGCATACAGCTCAGTCAAGCCCATGATATCCATCAGATAAAGGCCTACAAACTTTTTAGAGTTTCCAAACCCAATGCGCTCCCTATAATCAACACGCCACCCCACCCCCCCCCACCCCGACCACAACTTAGTTAAAGATTTTAAGCGTGTGTTAAATCTCAGTTTGATTGAAAGATAAATTTCAGTACTTAAGTAGATCAGTTTTAAGTGGGGACGTGTGGGGGTGGAGCTTCAGGACGTGATTCCGACCAGATGATTTGTGGGTCAGTATAAAATATTGATTTAGACGTTAAGCCCATTAGACTTTACCTAATCTCCATTGACAGAAAAGAGCGCAATTTGTTTTATTAGGATGTTGGTTTACAATAATTTATCAAAAAATAAAATGTTGCATGCTCTTTTTATTGCACGCAGCCCTTGATTAGGCAAAAATTAGGCAACAGTTTTTTTACGTTAATTGGATTAGATTTTGTTTTCCCTGCAGGATGATTCATGTTGTTGATTGGTTCCCGACGCTAGCATCGCTTGCTGGAATACAATATGATGGTAAGTCTTAAAATGTGTCATAAAACATGTTTTTATCACAGTATGATCAATAACTATGTAAGTATTACCTTCCCGCTTACAATGGAAAATTTTACATTAAAAAAATTGAATTTATGATCTTCTTAATGAAAAACAAATCATATATATATATATATATGTGTGTGTGGGGGTTCCTTTTTGACCTACTTTCAAAACTTGTAGCATTTGAATCCATTTGTTTAGATCCCCACCAGGATGGCCTCGACCTCTGGAGCTCAATCAACTCACTGGAAAGCTCTAAAAGAAATGAGTTCATCTACAACTTGGACCTTCACCCGGAGCCACTTTCAGGACGAGCAGCGATTAGGTTTTTAAAATTATTTTGTTCCACATCCTGTCAGACAAAAGAACTATTCTATGTACAACCAAATTTAAAATGTTAAACTATTATGACTAAGAAATAATAAGGAAGCATAAGTATTCAACAGCCCTAAACGAAAACATCATTAGAATATTTGCTGTACATTGTCAGTTATAGAATAGCTACAAATAAACAGATTTATATCTTTCTTTGTCCTGTTTAATATAATAAACTGCATAATAAAAATAATAATTAATGCTACCAATAAAATCTGAGAAACTTGCCCACATTGTTGGACCAGTTTTTGGTGGGACAGATTCCTTCTTCTTAAAAGCCCCAATTCATGTATTACCGATTACTTTAAAATCCTTTACATTAACTTTGGTTTTGGTCGTGGTCTGCTGGCTGACTGATTTGAATTTTCGTACGGCTTTCTACCCACTTGAAGTCAACCTATCGAGCTTAAACTCAGTTGTTCCTACTCTTCAATGGGAAGATAAAATAAAATTCCTGATTGCTGGGCTACAGGACATTCTTTAAAAAAAATCTTCCTTATCTTTTCCCAAAATATTTGGTGAAATAAATCTGCAGTGTAAAAGCGGTTGGGTTATTACAATATTAACAACATTAAAATATTTCAGGGGCATGAAAATCTGGGGATGCCAGCCTTGAGGGTGGAGCTCTAATTGGGATTCTTATAAAGTGCCTTATTAGTATGAATGTTTTGTCCAATGTTCAGCCTCACCACTGCTCCAATAGTTTGATATTACATTTTATAAAGAATTTATACAAACAACTTTGTTTTTAAGGGTTGTTATAATTATGAATCATTTTATGCTAAGGTCTGCAACTTCATCGAATAAGTCATTGAGATTTGTGTGTTACCAACAGATGTTTGTCAGTCTTATATACTGATTGCCACTTTCAGAATGGGAGACTTTAAACTCATCAACGGGTTCCCAGGCCCATACGACGGTTGGTACCTGCCTGGTGACGCTGACCAGGGCTTGAACCTGACCACAGAGCTCGTCATAAGCGGCTACCTCAGCATAATGTCGGACCAGATGATAAGGGAACTTAAGGGTATTACTCCAGTGAATTACCTCTTCAATCTACGATGTAAGTACATGGCTTGATTAAGTATAGCTGAAGAATAAAAAAAAAAAGGTGATTAGTATAGCTTAAGAATAACACGTTTATTAGTATAGCTTAAGAATAGAAAGTTGATTAGTATACCTGAAGAACAAAAAATAAAAGATTAGTATAAATGAAAAATAACAAATTTGAAAAGTATAGCTGAAGAATAACAATGCTGAAAAGTATAGCTGAAGAATAACAATGCTGAAATGTATAGCTAAAGAATAAAACTTAATTTAAAATTCTGAAATAATATCGCTATGAATGTTAATGTTTTTAATATGTCCCGGTGTACACAGTTGACCCAGAAGAGCGTCACAACCTCTATGATCAGTTGCCTGATGTGGTCAGCAGACTTCAAAAGAGGCTTGACTTGTATAAAAAGGATTATGTCCAACCAAACTACCCATCTATGGATCCTAAGGCCTCTTACACCAACTATAACGGCGTTTGGGCGCCAGGATGGTGTTAGGAAAGCTTCCTACTCCAACTATGACGGCGTTTGGGCGCCAGGATGGTGTTAGGAAAGCTTCCTACTCCAATTATGACGGCGTTTTGGCGCCAGGATGGTGTTTGTGTATGTTTGTTTATGTAGAACGAAAAGTGAGTTAGTGTGTGCTCATGTTACACTAAGAATGTGTTTGTGTATGTTTGCTAGAATAGAAAGAATAGAACCAATATTGTGCAAGTGTATGTGCGCCCATTCAGCACCTAGATTGTGTTAAGGTATGCGTCCTCAAGTAGAAACAACATTGTTTTAGTGTATGAGTGCTCATTTAGCACCAATATTGTGTTAGTGTATGTGAGCTTATGTGACACAAAGATTTTGTTTGTGTATGGCTGCTCATGTAGCACAAAATTTGAGTTAAAGTATGTGTGCTCACTTAGCACCCAGACGATGCCAGCGTATGTGTTCTTGTGTTATTGTTAGTGAACATAAATACACTTGTACAATATCGTGTTATTGTTCATTTATATCTTTAGCGGAAATTGTATCATTTCAATTGTCTGTGACAACAATAACTTATTCGAAAGCCTTTAGAATTTCAATATATTTTTGTTTATTAAACTATTTCTTTAGAGATCACAATCACTTTATTTAATAAATGACATGTTCATGCATTAAGTGGATGACATTGTTTAAATGTCACCAGGGCAGAACTGCGCACCCTCCTGTCGTATTCAGCGATGATTGAGATATACACGTTCGTTCACACTTTAACACAACGTAATCTCATGAACAGAACACATGTCCTTCTTCGAGGAAAACGTAATCTCAAGAGCAGAACAGCTGTCCTGATTCAAGAACTACGTAATCTCATGAACACAACACTTGCCTTATATCAAGTACAACGCAAACAGCCAGGCTTATCTAACATCATATCTTGCAATAATTCAAACACATCACGTGCCACTACATGACTACATGACAACTTCCTCTCTCAGTGCTCAACAGCTCCCACCTATTAGCATGAGCTCGAAAGACCGACTATAGGCACTATGACACAGCTACATAGAATCGCATCTTAAATATAATATATACAACTGGATATAGCTCACTAAACATTGGCGACAGCATTGCGTCAACTGCTACTAAAGTTACTTGGTAATAATGTTAATATTATGATTAGATGTATAGCTTAAGATTTTCATTGTCTTAGTATAATACAATTATTTATATTTTTTAATTATTACTAAGGGAATAAATTTTTAAAAAGTGAACAGTGTCTAATCTTGTTTTTATTTTTAATGTCTTTTTGTATTTAAGGCTTCGTGTTAAAAGACCATGTTAAATGGTTCATGCCACGGGAGTCAGACAATTTCAGGGAAAGAGACGTTGATTAGTTCAAGCACCGGGAGTCACAGAATCGGTACAGGGAAAGAGACCAAGTTGATTAGTTGAGACCACGGGAGTAAGAGAACAATTTCAGAAAAAGAGACCATGTTAAATGGTTCATGCCACGGGAGTAAGACAATTTCAGAGAAAGAGACCATGTTGATTACTTCATGCACCGGGAGTCACAGAAGCAGTTCAAGGAAAGAGACCAATTTAAATAGTTAATGTCACGGGTGTGAGTCAACCATTTCAGGGATAGAGGACATGGTGATTAGTTGAGACAACGGGAGTCAGTGAACAATTTCAGATAATTAGTCCATGCCACGTAAGTCAGTGAAGCATTTGAGGGAAAGAGACCATATTAATTAGTTAATGTCTCGGATGAAGTTGAGCAATTTTAGTCTTGTGAATAATTTGAGCATTTGAGTTCATGCAAACAATAATCTTGTAAGATCAAATGGGATATGGAGAAAATTGAGCAGGTAAGGTCCAGGGAAAAAAATGAGCATATAAGGTCCAGTCGGAAATGAGCATGTAAGGTCCAGGTTGGAAAATAGCATGTAAGGTCCAGGTGGGAAAATAGCATGTAAGGTCTGGGGGAAATGAGCATGCAAGGTTATTATAATAAATTCAGCAATGGACATCATAAGAATGGATTGAAACTATTGGTGATGAGGATAAATGGAGAAATTCATGCAGTGGGACGAAGTTGATTACTTGGGTCATGGGAATAAATTCATCAGTCGAGGTTTGGTGATTACATTCAGCATTTGAGGTTTTGGGAATAATTTGAGCAGTCGAGGTTTGGTGATTAAATTGAACAGTTTAGGTTTTGTTAATAAATTGAGCATTTGAGGTCTTGGGAATAATTTGAGCAGTTGAGGTTTTGGGAAAATATTAAGTAGTTGAGGTTTTTGTGAATAAATTGAGCAGTTGAGGTTTTGAGAATACATTGAGCCGTTGATGTTTTAGAGTAAATTGAGCAGTTGATATTTTGGGAATAAATTGAGTAGTTGAGGTTTTGTGAATACATTGAGCATTTATGGTTATGGGAATAAATTGAGCAGTTGAAGTCATGAGAACAAAAGGACGTTTTAGGTCTATTTAAGTAATTGAGCAGTTCAGTACAGGGAACCAAAGGTGAGCAGTTCAGTCCAAGAGACCAATGTGAGCTGTTCAGTCCAGGGAACCAAGGTGACCAGTTTAGTCCAGGGAACCAAGGTGAGCAGTTCAGGTCAAGGGAACAAAAGGAGAAATTCAGACCAAGGGACTACATTGTCCCTACGTTGAGTAGATCAGTACTTGGGACCATTTTGAGCAGTTCAAGGCTATGTGATTAAGTTGAACAGTTTAAGGTCTTCTGACCGAATTGATCAGTTAAAGAACATGGGACCACGTCGATCAGTTAAATGATATGGGACCAAGTTGATCAGTTAAAAGACATGGGACCAAGTTGATCAGTTAAAGGACATGGCACCAAGTTGATCAGTTAAAGGAAATGAGAACACGTTGATCAGTTAAATACAATGTGACCCAATTGTGCATTTAAAGACAATGGGACCAAATTGAGCAGTTAAAGACAATAAGACCAAATTGAGCATTTAAAGACAATGGGACAAAGTTGAGCAATTAAAGACAATGGGACTAAATTAAGCAGTTAAAGACAAATGGACCAATTTGTGGCTATGGAAACATCATTACAATGTTTATTCCGATTTGAGACACACACAATAATATAAAAAAGTATGTAACTCCATTTTTCTTCTTGTTAAGTATTATTCTCAATGGCAAACTACTATTTACATATTATTCTCAATGGCAAACTACTATCTACATATTATTCTCAATGGCCAACTACTATCTACATATTATTCTCAATAGCAAACTACTATCTACATATTATTCTCAATGGCAAACTACTATCTACATATTATTCTCAATGGCAAACTACTATCTACATATTATTCTCATTGACAAACTACTATTTACATATTATTCTCAATGGCAAACTACTATCTACATATTATTCTCATTGACAAACTACTATCTACATATTATTCTCATTGACAAACTACTATTTACATATTATTATCAATGGCAAACTACTATCAACATATTATTCTCATTGACAAACTATTATCTACATATTATTCTCATTGACAAACTACTATTTACATATTATTCTCAATGGAAAACTACTATCTACATATTATTCTCATTGACAAACTATTATCTACATATTATTCTCATTGACAAACTACTATTTACATATTATTCTCAATGGAAAACTACTATCTACATATTATTCTCATTGACAAACTATTATCAACATATTATTCTCAATGACAAACTACTATTTACATATTATTATCAATGGCAAACTACTATCTACATATTATTATCAAATGCAAACTACTATCTACATATTATTCTCATTGACAAACTACTATCTACATATTATTCTCATTGGCAAACTACTATCTACATATTATTCTCAATGGAAAACTACTATCTACATATTATTCTCATTGACAAACTACTATCTACATATTATTCTCATTGGCAAACTACTATCTACATATTATTCTCATTGACAAACTACTATCTACATATTATTCTCAATGGCCAACTACTATCTACATATTATTCTCAATGGCAAACTACTATCTACATATTATTCTCAATGGCCAACTACTATCTACATATTATTCTCAATGGCAAACTACTATCTACATATTATTCTCAATGGCAAACTACTATCTACATATTATTCTCAATGGCAAACTACTATCTACATATTATTCTCAATGGCAAACTACTATCTACATATTATTCTCAATGGCAAACTACTATCTACATATTATTCTCAATGGCCAACTACTATCTACATATTATTCTCAATGGCAAACTACTATCTACATATTATTCTCATTGGCAAACTACTATCTACATATTATTCTCAATGGCAAACTACTATCTACATATTATTCTCAATGGCCAACTACTATCTACATATTATTCTCAATGGCCAACTACTATCTACATATTATTCTCAATGGCAAACTACTATCTACATATTATTCTCAATGGCAAACTACTATCTACATATTATTCTCAATGGCAAACTACTATCTACATATTATTCTCAATGGCCAACTACTATCTACATATTATTCTCAATGGCAAACTACTATCTACATATTATTCTCAATGGCAAACTACTATCTACATATTATTCTCAATGGCAAACTACTATCTACATATTATTCTCAATGGCAAACTACTATCTACATATTATTCTCAATGGCAAACTACTATTTACATATTATTCTCAATGGCAAACTACTATCTACATATTATTCTCAATGGCAAACTACTATCTACATATTATTCTCAATGGCAAACTACAATCTACATATTATTCTCATTGACAAACTTCTATCTACATACACAGTACAACTACTAGTAAAAATTTCGTCGGCGAAAACTATTCAAGTGAAAGAAACAAAGTAAATTTTTTTTATAGATTTCGTCACAGTTCAGTATGATATGCTCGCTTTGAGAACGAAAAGAAAATATTTTTGAAATTTTCATTGTGTTTTTTTTTTTTTTTAATAATTTGGCCTACGCGTTCATTGTACCGTGACGTCGTGTAAGCAGTTTGGACTTATCATAAGCGGTTTTTTTCTTTGAACAATTATTTATATGGGTAGATTTAAATACAAGTCATTCAATATTTCTTTCTATTCCTTTTAAAAGAAGACCTAATATAAATGATGTAATAAGCTCCATATACTTTTTTCTATTTATCACATTGGTTAAACAATTTGTTACATATGTTTGTTACATTTTTTGCGTGCTTAACGTCAACCCTCAGTTAATCACAGGTAAATATTGGTAACAAAATTAGTTAGAATTAAATACCACTTGTCATGATAAACAATTAGTGGAAAGAACTGATGTGTCGAGACCTAGCGAACCATAACCCCGATAGTGAGATTACGATTAAATGAAACATCCTTTCTTACACTATGGATGCAATTCTATTTAGTGTTGTCAAAACATTTACATTGCATTCCAATTTACCGATGATTGAGTCAATATCGATTAAGGTAAACAAAAAAAGTTGTATCATTAGGAAGTGATATGAATTCTTATGCATATTAATTTGATGAAAGAGAATATGTATATACTTTTGTATGATGAATAATGTAACTACTCATATATATATATATATATATATATTTGTTTGATGAATAATGTAACTACTCATATATATATATATATATATTTGTATGATGAATAATGTAACTACTCATATATATATATATATATATATATATATATATATATATATTTTTTTTTTAAATAATATCTCTACATATATATATATATATATATATATATATATATATATATATATATATATATATATATGTTTTAAAAAAAATATCTATATATATATATATATATATATATATATATATATATATATATATATATATGTATGTATATATATTTGTATGATGAATAATGTAACTACTCATATATAAATATATTTGAACGATGAATAATGTAACTACTCATATATTTAATTTACACACAGTATACGTCAAAAGAAATGATTTGGTTCTTTCTAGTCATTTCTTTGTCCCTTTCCACGGCGAGACCAAAGTCTCCACATCTTGTATTTATTGTCGCAGACGACCTAGGTAAGTGTGTGCACATGTTTCTTCGTCCAACAACCTGTGTGTAATGTCTCATCTAACTACCTGTGTAGAATGTCTCATCTAACTACCTGTGTAGAATGTCTCATCTAACTACCTGTGTAGAATGTCTCTTCTAACTATGTAGAATGTCTCATCTAACTACCTGTGTATAATGTCTCATCTAACTACCTGTGTAGAATGTCTCATCTAACTACCTGTGTAGAATGTCTCTTCTAACTACCTGTGTAGAATGTCTCATCTAACTACCTGTGTAGAATGTCTCATCTAAATACCTGTGTATAATGTCTCATCTAACTACCTGTGTAGAATGTCTCATCTAACTACCTGTGTAGAATGTCTCATCTAACTACCTGTGTAGAATGTCTCATCTAACTACCTGTGTAGAATGTCTCTTCTAACTACCTGTGTAGAATGTCTCATCTAACTACCAGTATAATGTTTCATCTAACTACCTGTGTAGAATGTCTCATCTAACTACCTGTGTATAATGTCTCATCTAACTACCTGTGTAGAATATTTCATATATGGCTGGAAAAAATAAGAGATTTAAGATGTTTTTATTTAATTAATTGATCTGAGATAAAAAACAGAGATACAATTTTACTATTTATGTAACTTAATAGGGTAACCATTGGGGCAGTAATGTTAATATTTATAGTAACCTAATAAGGCAACATTGTGGATTTCATGTTATTGTTTATAAAAACCTATCAGTGTAACCAAGGGGCTCTGAAGTTAATATTAATAGTAACCTAACAGTGTAACCAAGGGGCTCTGAAGTTAAAAATTATTATTAATACTAAACTTATAGGGTAACACGTGGGATTTAATGTTATTGTTGATTGTATTTACATTTTACCCCACCTCCCCACACCCC
>CAXITT010000347.1:132199-163880 GCA_964033795.1 Lymnaea stagnalis | reverse complement strand
AGTTACAACTGTCATTATATTAAAACATGGTCAGTTACAACTGTCATTATATTAAAACATGGTCAGTTACAACTGTCATTATATTAAAACATGGTCAGTTACAACTGTCATTATATTAAAACATGGTCAGTTACAATTTTCATTACCTTAAAACATGGTGAGTTACAATTTTCATTATAATAAATCATGGTCAGCTACAACTGTCTTTATATCAAAACATTGTCACATTAGACCTTTAATTATATTAAAACATTGTCACATTAGACCTTTAATTATATCAAAACATTGTCACATTAGACCTTTAATTATATCAAAACATTGTCACATTAGACCTTTAATTATATTAAAACATTGTCAGTTACAATTTTCATTATAATAAAACATGGTCAGTTATAACTGTCATTATATTAAACCATGGTCAGTTACAATTTTCATTATAATAAAATAAGGTCAGTTACAATTTTCATAATAATGAAACATGGTCAGTTACAACTGTTAGTATATTAAAACATTGTCACATTAGACCTGCCATTATATTTGAACATGGTCAGTTACACATGTCATTATAATATAAGATGTCCAGTTACAGATGTCATCATATTCAGACTCTCCAATGACAGGTTGGAATGACCTGGGTTATCATAACCCCGACATCATCAGCCCAAACATAGACTCCCTGGCTGGCGGAGGCATCACACTAAACCAGAGTTATGTCCAGCCACTGTGTTCGCCGTAGGTATACGGTTAGGTTCTGGGTTAGTGTTAGGGTTATGGTTATGTGCAGCTATTGTGTTCGCTGTAGGTATACGGTTATGTTCAGCCACTGTGTTCGCCGTAGGTATATGGTAAGGGTCTGGGTTAAGGTTAGGGTCTAGGTTAGGGTTATGGTTATGTTCAGCCACTGTGTTCGCCGTAGGTATATGGTTAGGGTCTGGGTTAAGGTTAGGGTCGGGTTAGGGTCGGGTTAGGGTTATGGTTATGTTCAGCCACTGCGTTCCCCGTAGGTATATGGTTAGGGTCTGGGTTAAGGTTAGGGTCGGGTTAGGGTTATGGTTATGTCCAGCCACTGTGTTTACCGTAGGTAAATGGTTAGGGTCTGGGTTAAGGTTAGGGTCTGGGTTAGGGTTATGGTTATGTTCAGCCACTGTGTTCGCTGTAGGTATATGGTTAGGGTCTGGGTTAAGGTTAGGGTCGGGTTAGGGTCGGGTTAGGGTTATGGTTATGTTCAGCCACTGCGTTCCCCGTAGGTATATGGTTAGGGTCTGGGTTAAGGTTAGGGTCGGGTTAGGGTTATGGTTATGTCCAGCCACTGTGTTTGCCGTAGGTAAATGGTTAGGGTCTGGGTTAAGGTTAGGGTCTGGGTTAGGGTTATGGTTATGTTCAGCCACTGTGTTCGCCGTAGGTATACGGTTAGGTTCTGGGTTATATGCAGTCGCTATGTAAACAGTAGGTAAAGACACACAAGTGTTTGGTTAGGGTTAGGGTTAGGTTAGGGTTAGGGTTAGGGTTAGGTGTATGTGCTCCCGCTGTGTTTAACGTAAGCATAGACATAAAACGCCCGGTTGGCCAACAATTGATCTTAAGGGTCTGAATGCAAACTTTGAAGTCAGAACGAGTTACTGGTAAAAAATAGATAATTTCAAATACTTACAATTTCGTTAAACACCTATTCAATTTATATAGTTTAAATATTTCTGATCATGGCTAAATACTTATGATTAAAATAAAACCAATAAATCAATTTACCGTGTTGAATTTCCTTATCAATTTTAAACCAGATGCATGACTATAAAAAAAAAAATTAATATTAAAAAAAAAAAAACTATTGCATCATCACATTTTCGATGGAATTAAAAACCACATCTTTTCTTATAAAAATGTGACTTACACGACAATGTGAGAATATGACTTACATGACAATGTGAGAATGTGACTTACTCGAAAATTTGAGAATATGACTTACTCAACAATTTGAGAATGTGACTTACACGACACATGACAATTTGAGAATGTGACTTACACGAAAATGTGAGAATGTGACTTTCACGACAATGTGAGAATATGACTTACATGACAATGTGAGAATGTGACTTACATGACAATGTGAGAATGTGACTTACATGACAATTTTCAGAATGTGACTTACATGACAATGTGAGAATGTGACTTACATGACAATGTGAGAATATGACTTACATGACAATGTGAGAATGTGACTTACACGAGAATTTGAGAATATGACTGACTCGACAATTTGAGAATATGACTTACACGACAATTTGAGAATGTGACTTACACGACAATATGAGAATATGACTTACTCGACAATGTGAGAATGTGGCTTACATGACAATGTGAGAATATGACTTACATGAGAATTAGAGAATGTGACTTACTCGAAAATTTGAGAATATGACTTACTCAACAATTTGAGAATGTGACTTACACGACACATGACAATTTGAGAATGTGACTTACACGAGAATGTGAGAATGTGACTTTCACGACAATGTGAGAATATGACTTGCATGACAATGTGAGAGTATGACTTACATGACAATGTGAGAATGTGACTTATAGCACAATTTGAGAATGTGACTTACATGACAATGTGAGAATTTGACTTATATGACAATGTGAGAATGTGATTTACACGACACATGACAGTTTGAGAATGTGACTTGCACGACAATTTGAGAATGTAACTTACACGAGCATGTGACTTACAGGACAATTTGAGAATGTGACTTACAGGAAAATTCTTTCGTAACCGCTGACAGAATTATTTACCTACCAGATAGCAATATACTATAGGCAATGTACTATAGGCAATATATTATAGGCAATTACTATAGACAATATACAAAATAGTCCTAATGGTTCCTCTTAAAATGATTGCATTTGAATATATTAATCATTAGTTAAATGATATAATTAAAATTATATTTACAGTAGTAAATAATCATCTTTGCTTGATGTTAATTGTGTTATACATTTTTTGATGTATGCATTGTTTTTATGTTTATTATGTCATACACTGTTTGATGCATATATCACTGTTTTCTGTCTTCAGGTCAAGGAGCGCCTTTATGACCGGGGTCTATCCGTTTCGTTTGGGAACCCAGGTATGTGGGAACAGATACCATTCTAATTTTTAAGTGTGTGTGTATTTTTTGGCATGTTAATCTTAAACAGTGAATCCTAAACGTTTGTGTGCCATGCCCCACCTAAGCTTTTCTAAAATTCGTAAGCCCACCATGTATCATATTCGTAATTTTTAATATTCAAAAACAGGATTGTTCACTAAAGAAATTGAAATGATAGTTTTAGGAAGAAATCACTAGGAAATTGGTGAGGAAAGGAAGTATGTAAATTTTAAAAAAAAATATATTGGAGAACTGAAATTCGAAAACGAAATAATTTTAATGAATGTGACGAAATGGAGCCGACATGAAAATTTTCATTTACTCACGATGACCTGCTTAGAAACCCCCCTCCCCACCCCCCCTCATTTCAAGGTCAGGACGAGTTATTTCCTCTGATCACTTAGAAGCCCCCGTCCCCTTGAAAATTTTCATTCACTCACGATGACCTGCTTAGAAACCCCCCTCCCCACCCCCCCTCATTTCAAGGTCAGGACGAGTTATTTCCTCTGATCACTTAGAAGCCCCCGTCCCCCCTCATTTCAAGGTCAGGACGAGTTATTTCCCCCTGATCACTGTCTACCTCACTGAAAAGTCGATGAACTGTTGAATATTCTGACCAGCGGACTGAACCAAAGAATCGAACCAAGAAAGCGGTCAAGAAAACAAACGCTGCCCATTGTCTAGTTTTGGGTGAGCGATTACGTCACGCATCAAATTATTAAGATCATTGGACTCAGACATCACATGGTAGTGATCGTCCAATAAGCAATTAGAATAGAATCATTATAAACGGCCGTTGGCTAACTAAAATCTTTCTTTTCGAGATCGACTCTTAAGTCAGCAGCCAACTTAGAGCCCCGTAAAGCCGGCTTTTTCTAGTTCTACCTGATTGCTAGATCGCCGTACTACTGCAGTACAGTCAACCGCACAAAAGCAGCTGAATTGAGGAATCGGTGTACTTAGGCCTGAGTCTTCGAACCCCGCCCAGGAGCCACCTCTGGAAGACCTATTCATCGCCTGCAACCAAAGGACTGCGTGCTGATGGACTTTACTCCCAAAGAGAAGTCTTACATACACCCACCACAGGGTACTGCTGAAGAGTAATCCCAGAAGGTACTGTTGTGACTGTTATCATCCACCTGCGTGAACGCCCTGAAAAGCCAAGAGGTAAAGAATTAAAGGATTCACTTCCACCCATGAAGTAATTCTACTGCATCGCATTTCTGTTTCATCCCCTTGCGTGAACGCCCCAAGAAGCCGCGAAGGACAGGACCAGAGAATCCACTTCTACGCTGAAGTGATCTCACTATTGAGCAAGATTTAACCAGATCATCAGAGCTGCTCATTGTTTACCGCTCTGTCAGCCCACTTACGTGAACGCCCTGAAAAGCCAAAGAGTGAAGAATCGGAGGAGCCACCTCCACATACTACTAGTGACTGATCAAGTCAAAAGTTGCAGTCATATGATCAAGTCAGATGATCAAGCCAGATGATCAGCACAAGTGGCTGATAAGTTAAATGTGAAAGGACTGACTTTATACAATTGAGATACAAAGCAAAGCAACCTTTATGATGATACATAGACTATATGGGAGGCCATTGTTCCTAATAGACTAGAGCTTAGATAGATTCCAAATGAAAGTTGTTTTTAATATAATTCACTATTAAATAAATAAGTCATTTCATTTACTAAATGGTGTAATAAAGTATTTGGTAGTTAAGGTAAAAATGAGTATGTCATTATGTCCCTTGGTGTATGAAATCGACATAACCTAATACCCCTAGACATAAGCCGGTGTAACACTCATCAGAGAGTTGTTCTTACATCCTTAATATAAAAGTCATTTCACCACAATGAAAGATGTTTCTATATTATTTTTATTAACAGAAATTATTTATTATTTAAATTTAGTGAGATGTTTGTGATGCTTGTTTCAAAGAGACTTAATGTTAGTTTCCAATTAAGTTAGCTTCAGGCTCAACTCTCCACGTTGTGTTATATTCAGCTCATTTCATTTTTCTTTTTTTTTTTAAATTAGATATTTCCCACATAATAGATATTTTACAAATATGATAGATAGTTCACTTTTCTCAACTATTAGTAATAGGCGATTTGCTGGCTTGGCCATGGGAAAAGAGTTGGGATAGTTTTTTTCTATATGACTTTCTATACCGCAAAGTAGACGAATGTACAAAACATATTGGACGTGCACTATAAGTGCATGTGTTAGGAAAACTCAGGTCGCAAACATCGAATTGAGAACATGGGAGAGTATCGCTGATGACCGGTCCAAGTTTCCAGTAAATTTGTCAAAGGGGAATCAAGCATAAAGGAGATGAGTATAAGGAAGTCATCACAGAAAACAAATAGCAATAATGAAGGCGGGCGAAGGAGTGTATGTCAACGAATGAGTGGATGTCAACAAATGAGCGAAGGCCAACGAATGAGTGGAGGCCAACAAATGAGTGGATGTCAACAAATGAGTGGGTGTTAACAAATGAGTGGATGTCAACGAATGAGTGGATGTCAACGAATGAGCGGAGGCCAACAAATGAGTGGATGTCAAAAAATAAGTGGATGTCAACGAATGAGTGGATGTCAACGAATGAGTTGATGTCAACAAATGAGTGGATGTCAACGAAGGAGCGGAGGCCAACAAATGAGCGGAGGCCAACAAATGAGCGAAGGGCAACGAATGAGCGGAGGCCAACTAATGAGCGGAGGCCAACAAATGACCGAAGGCCAATGAATGAGCGAAGGCCAACAAATGAGCGAAGGCCAACAAATGAGCGAAGGCTAACAAATGAGCGAAGGCCAACGAATGAGCGAAGGCAAACAAATGAGCGAAGGCCAACGAATGAGCGAAGGCCAACGAATGAGCGAAGGCCAACAAATGAGCGAAGGCCAACAAATGAGCGAAGGCCAACGAATGAGCGAAGGCCAACAAATGAGCGAAGGCCAACAAATGAGCGAAGGCCAACGAATGAGCGAAGGCCAACAAATGCCAATGAATGAGCGAAGGCAAACAAATGAGCGAAGGCCAACGAATGAGCGAAGGCCAACGAATGAGCGAAGGCCAACAAATAAGCGAAGGCCAACAAATGAGCGAAAGCCAATGAATGAGCGAAAGCCAACAAATGAGCGAAAGCCAACAAATGAGCGAAGGCCAACGAATGAGCGAAGGCCAACAAATGAGCGGAGGCCAACAAATGAGTGAAGGCCAACAAATGAGCGGATGCCAACAAATTAGCGGAGGCCAACAAATGAAAGCTGGCCAAAGAATGAGCGAAGGCCAACCAATGAGCGAAGGTCAACAAATGAGCGGAGGCCAACAAATGAGCGGAGACGAACGAATGAGCAAAGGCCAACAAATGAGCGAAGGCGAACCAATGAGTGGAGGCCAACGAATGAGCACAAACATAAACAGACGGTATAATAATTAATAAATTGGCATTTGTATGCGCCCGTTAAATTCTTATTTAAAAAAATAATAAAATCTCTCACAATTTCTTAAGTTTCCATTTTACATAACTCAACATTTATGGAATCGAGGACATTTATAGTTATGTTATATAAAAATGTTTTTTTAAAAGCTAATATCATATCAGAATTTATTATCAACACCTATCCCTATTTTAAAAGTATTGCTTTTGTAATGAATTATAATTAGAAAATAGACTGTACATGTTTGATACTTGGCAAGAAATATTATAAGAATTGTAGTCCTTGATCATGATGTAAAGTTATTTTTAAAGCAATGTTATTAAAGTTTTAAAATTTGTGAATTTGCACCAAAAAGAAAAAAAAAAGGAATACAAATTTCAAGATGTGAGAATAACGGGAAGTAAGACTTTGGCTTATAATCAGGAGCGGTCAGTACGACGTTTAAAATCGAATGTAAGCCTTTAACAAGATTAGCCTTAAATATTCTGATCATCACATATATTTAATAGATTCCACCAATTGTAGTAGGATAAAGCACCCGTTATTATCCTTTTTAAAACAGTCTAAAATGACAATTTAGTCGTTTTCAATTTTAGAGACATAGAAACGTTCTAGGGTTCTTAGAAATAAATGAAGGGACTGCTAGGATTCTTACCAATTTTGCTTCGGGGGCACTTGATTTTCCCCGAGGTAGTGCTCCCCCCCCCTCCTCCCGGAGAGATGCCTGAAAGAAACCCTGATGAGGAGGAAACGCCATGTCAAATTGTGTTGGAATTTATTGTTTGATTATCTTGTGATTGATCGACCAATACACAAACATAGTCACACTTAGTTTTATAGAATAGACATTGACATAGTTACTTCTGCATATTTCTGTACTTCCAGCATATGGTCATAGGAGCTCGTCAAAACGTGTGTGTGCCATTATCAAGGACGTACTTTCCCCAAGTACTGAAGGCTAACGGCTATGCCACGCATATGGTTGGCAAGTAAATAATTCTTGTTTATTTTTATACTCTGAATTGGCTCACATGGACTTTTTAAGAATGATAATTCCTTTTTGTTTTTTATTTTGAAAACATTTTTAAATGTATTACGACATTAACGACCTGGGATAAAGTAACTAGGATATGGGGCGCAAAAGGAACCCAATAGGGTTGTTGAGACGTTGATATTCAAAAATGCCGACGCCGACAGAATAAACTCAATGCATAAGCATTTAAGTAATTTTTGCACTGGATTGAAAATGCTATCCCTCTAAAGTTGCCATCTAGTGCCGACAGCTTTCTGCGCCATCTTGTTCCTACGTCAGCAACACCTAAAACCTTTTTATTAACAACTACGATCTTTTAACTTCACAAATTGCAATCTTTGAACTTAGTAGACCAATATTTTGAGGTTAGTGTGTCAGACTCGTCAACTTAGGAAGGCCAAAGTGGCAACATCGTAAAGTTGAGGAGGCCGGGGGGGGGGATACTAGTCAACTTAGGGAGTCAGGGTAACAGACTCGTCAACTTAGGGAGAGCAGGGTGGCAGACTCGTCAACTTAGGGATGACAGGGTAAGGGACTCGTCAACTTAGGGAGAACAAGGTGGCAGACTCGTCAACTTAGGGATGACAGGGTAACAGACTCGTCAACTTAGGGACGACAGGGTAACAGACTCGTCAACTTAGGGAGACCAAGGTGGCAGACTCGTCAACTTAGGGAGGCCAGGGTGGCACACTCGTCTATTTTGTTAGGGCAGGGTGGAGGACTCGTCAATTTAGCGATGCCAGGGTGGCAGACTCGTCATCTTAAGGATGCCAGGGTGGCAGACTCGTCAACTTAGGGAGGCCAGGGTGGCCCACTCGTCTATTTTGTTAGGGCAGGGTGGAGGACTCGTCAACTTAGCGATGCCAGGGTGGCAGACTCGTCAACTTAGCGATGAGAGGGTGGCAGACTCGTCAACTTAGGGATGCCAGGGTGGCAGACTCGTCAACTTAGCGATGCCAGGGTGGCAGACTCGTCAACTTAGGGAGACCAAGGTGGCAGACTCGTCAACTTAGGGAGACCAAGGTGGCAGACTCGTCTATTTTTTTTAGGGCAGGGTGGAGGACTCGTCAACTTAGCGATTCAAGGTGGCAGACTCGTCAACTTAGGGAGACCAAGGTGGCAGACTCGTCTATTTTATTTAGGGCAGGGTGGAGGACTCGTCAACTTAGCGATGCCAGGGTGGCAGACTCGTCAATTTAGCGATGAGAGGGTGGTAGACTCGTCAACTTAGGGATGCCAGGGTGGCAGACTCGTCAACTTAGGGATGCCAGGGTGGCAGACTCGTCAACTTAACGATGCCAGGGTGCAGACTCGTCAATTTAGCGATGAGAGGGTGGTAGACTCGTCAACTTAGGGATGACAGGGTGGCAGACTCGTCAACTTAGGGATGCCAGGGTTGCAGACTCGTCAACTTAGGGAGACCAAGGTGGCAGACCTTATAACTCATTCCCCGCCTTGCAAAGTCAGTAACAACAAAAAGTAAAACGGATATGAATTTGTATTTGTAGAAATGCCTTAAAAACATTGCATTTAATCAAATGTATATACAATTTTTCATTTCTAATATCAGGAAACGTCACATCGAATTCCGTAATGATATTATTATATTATTTTTGGATAAGATTTTCGTAAAACATGGCAGCTAACAATGTATTTCAGCATATATGTGTAGCAGTATTTTTTTATTGTAAATTATTCGTAAAGTTGTAAAAGGTTTTCGTATACGCTGCATTAATGAAAAATATCGAATTAATAAAATTTGCCAAATTGAATACTCGGATATTTATTAATACATTTCCTCTATTAAATTACAAACTCTATTCAAGTTGTACTCGTGGAGTGTTTGTTGTATAAAATATGTATGAAGTTGATATGTTATGTTCAGTTTCACTAGTCATATGTCAAGCGATGAACTTTGCACACATACATTAAAAGAGCTGTATCATCACTATCATAGGTGGCACCAGGGGTTCTGCAAGTGGGAGTGCACCCCAACATTTAGAGGATTCGATACGTTCTTCGGTTACTACAACGGTCAAGAGGATTACTATCAGAAAAAAGTCGGTGCGTATTTCTCTAAAAAATATTGGTGGATATTTTTTAAAATAGGATTTTTAATTGATGAGCTTGCCTATATGTAAATTTTGAAAGCAATTCTATGTTTATTTAGACCTTTTAATATGGTTGACTTTGTACCGCGCTTCGAGCCTTTGTGGATGAAGAGTGATTTTTAAATAAATTTTACTATTATTATTATGTGTACTGACATAGATTGCCATGTGCCCGACAGGTGATTGGGATGTTCCAGGCACGTCATTTAGATGTGCCAGAGAGGTCCTTCAGGTGTGCCAGACAGGTTGATTATTTTTGCGCGCTGTTTGAGGCAGCGCTTTTTTTTTCTAACAGCAACAACACTATTTAAGAATGAAAGACAAATGAAGTTCTTGTTCTAACAGGAACAACACTATTTAAGAATGAAAGACAAATGAAGTTCTTGTTCTAACAGGAACAACACTATTTAAGAATGAAAGACAAATGAAGTTCTTGTTCTAACAGGAACAACACTATTTAAGAATGAAAGACAAATGAAGTTCTTGTTCTAACAGGAACAACACTATTTAAGAATGAAAGACAAATGAAGTTCTTGTTCTAACAGGAACAACACTATTTAAGAATGAAAGACAAATGAAGTTCTTGTTCTAACAGGAACAACACTATTCAAATATGAAAGACAAATGAAGTTCTTGTTCTAACAGGAACAACACTATTCAAGAATGAAAGACAAATGAAGTACTTGTTCTAACAGGAACAACACTATTCAAATATGAAAGACAAATGAAGTTCTTGTTCTAACAGGAACAACACTATTCAAGAATGAAAGACAAATGAAGTTCTTGTTCTAACAGGAACAACACTATTCAAATATGAAAGACAAATGAAGTTCTTGTTTATATCATTAATTAAATTTTTGATACATGTATACTTCACCAGGTTCACCATATTATAATTTCTATTTAACAGACACTGGTTTTGACTTTCGATTTAATACCTCTGTGGGGAATGCAGCTGTTGGTAACTATTCAACAGTGAGTTCTTCGACTCCGTTGTCAAGTGATATTAATGCTCAATATTAAGTAAATGACACTTCTGGAGAAGATTTAGATTAAAACAATTTCATAATTATCTTATTCTGTTCTTCTGGTATATTTATTTGAAGTGGCTATTAGGACCCGGGTTCGAGAAGTTAGAGGTTGGGATTAAATTTTTTTTTAAAAATATATTCTGTTAGGTTGTAAGACAAAATTTGGTATCAAATGAAAAATAATTGAATGGTTTATATATTTGCAAACTTAATTCTTCATTTTAACTAAAATAAACTACCAAAAAATACACCCGAATAGCATTGAGCCTAAAGGGACCCGGGTCCGAATAGCGGCGCTGCGTTTCCGGTTCCATTTTGCCCTAAATTCTATTCGGATCTCATTTGTTGTAGTTTATTTTAGTTAAACTTAAGAAGTAAGTTTACAAACATTTATTCCATTCAATTATCTTTCATTTCATACCAAATTTTGTCTTACAAACCCTACAATAACTTTTAAATAGTTTTCATCAACCTAAATTCTAACTTCTCGGACCCAGGTCCGAATAGCCGCAGCCATATTTATTCGTACATAAAAATGTATTATGTAAAACAAATAAATTCATCATGTTGGAGAACCGGGTTAGGGTTAGGGTTAGGGTTAGGGTTAGGGTTACAAGAACCATTTTAATTTCAATTTTATCATTTGAAACAATTTACTGCTAAAATTTTCCTCTGCTTGTGTTTTTTTAATTTCTAAATGTTCATACGGCTGTTACTTTATAAATGAATCCTTTATACGGTTGAAATTATGTTGTCATCAATGTGACAATGTTTCCCTGTGCTCTGATGTTGTCATCAATGTGACAATGTTTCCCTGTGCTCTGCTATTGTCATCAATGTGACAATGTTTCCTGTGCTCTGCTGTTGTCATCAATGTGACAATGTTTCCCTGTGCTCTGCTGTTGTCATCAATGTGACAATGTTTCCCTGTGCTCTGCTGTTGTCATCAATGTGACAATGTTTCCCTGTGTTCTGCTGTTGTCATCAATGTGACAATGTTTCCCTGTGTTCTGCTGTTGGTGACAATGTTTCCCTGTGTTCTGCTGTTGTCATCAATGTGACAATGTTTCCCTGTGTTCTGCTGTTGTCATCAATGTGACAATGTTTCCCTGTGCTCTGCTGTTGTCATCAATGTGACAATGTTTCCCTGTGTGCTGCTGTTGTCATCAATGTGACAATGTCCTGTATTCTGCTGTTGTCATCATCTGCTGTTGTCATCAATGTGACAATGTTTCCCTGTGCTCTGCTGTTGTCATCAATGTGACAATGTTTCCCTGTGTGCTGCTGTTGTCATCAATGTGACAATGTCCTGTATTCTGCTGTTGTCATCAATGTGACAATGTTTCCCTGTGTTCTGCTGTTGTCATCAATGTGACAATGTTTCCCTGTGCTCTGCTGTTGTCATCAATGTGACAATGTTTCCCTGTGCTCTGCTGTTGTCATCAATGTGACAATGTTTCCCTGTGCTCTGCTGTTGTCATCAATGTGACAATGTTTCCCTGTTTGCTGCTGTTGTCATCAATGTGACAATGTCCTGTGCTCTGCTGTTTTCATCAATGTGACAATGTTTCCCTGTGTTCTGCTGTTGTCATCAATGTGACAATGTTTCCCTGTGTTCTGCTGTTGGTGACAATATTTCCCTGTGTTCTGCTGTTGTCATCAATGTGACAATGTTTCCCTGTGTTCTGCTGTTGTCATCAATGTGACAATGTTTCCCTGTGCTCTGATGTTGTCATCAATGTGACAATGTTTCCCTGCGGTCTGCTGTTGACATCAATGTGACAATGTCCTGTGCTCTGCTGTTGTCATCAATGTGACAATGTTGTGCTGTGCTTTGCTGTTGTCATCAATGTGACAATGTTATCCTGTGCTCTACTGTTGTCATGTATGTGACAATGTTTCCCTGTACTCTACTCAGGAACAATTTGCCACCCGTGTTGAAGAAATTATTTTCAATCACAACACAGACACACCTTTGTATGTCTACCTACCGTTTCAAAGTGTACACACACCCTTACAGGTAATGAAATGTACATTACTTCAGGGTAACAATCTGTCGATGTTACTAATGCTCATATAATCCTATCACTATATTTGAGGGAAATTAAGGCTGCACTAATTATATACTATTTTAGGGTTATGTTAGGTGCAATGTTAGGGTTAGGGTTAGATCATATGATTAAGATACACACTTTTCATTTTTCTGTTTGGGTTAGGGCTAGTTCCTATGATTAAGATACAAAATTTAACTTTTCTGTTATTGCCTTTTTCTTTTGTTTCCATTCGTTCTTCAAAAAACATTAAAAGATGAAATGAAAATCGTTAAACTAAACTTCGATAATTCTAATAGATCTAACGTGTATTGATTAATTGTTAATCTTTTTTTACATTTTGTTGATATAAAAATAACACAATGAAGCCTTTTGGATTTTACAACGTGACATTTAAGATAATTTAATAAATATAACCAGTCTATACTAACATTGATTCATAAATATAACCAGTCTATATTAACATTGATTCATAAATATAACCAGTCTATACTAACATTGATTGTGTCTTTTTAAGAGCAGTTCACTTGTCTAAAGTTCAAAGTCTAAAGAGAGTACATTTTTTTTCAAAATCATTCAATCTTTTTTAAATGACTGTATCAAACTATCAACCTTTGAAATTATGTAGGTACCTGAAAAATACCTAGCACTCTACCCCAACATAACAAATACGAAAAGAAGAGCTTTATCAGGTAAGAAATACAAATACAATTGTAACCTCTTTGTAACCTAACTGATATAGGTTAGACAACAAATAAGCATCTTCATAGTTAACATATTAAAGGTAAAAATGAACACATTAATTTATCCACGCCCTTAAAGTACATTTTAGTTGGTAGAAAGCAAACGGGTTAGGGTTAGGGTTAGGGTTAGGGTTGGTAGAAAGCAAACGGGTTAGGGTTAGGGTTAGGGTTGGTAGAAAGCAAACGGGTTAATAAAAAAAGGGACATTTCGTCTCCAGCAATGGTGACTGCTATGGACGATGCTGTTGGTCGAGTGGTCACGGCTTTAAAGAAGAGACATCTCTACGAGAACACTCTAATCTTCTTTACATCTGATGTAAGTCTTCTTAAATATGTGATACAGCAGTGGGGTGCACAATTTTATAGTTTGTACGACATTATTGTGAGATCTATAATTATGGAAATGAACAGAAAATCTTACAATTAAAATTGTGATTTTTAAAAGAAAAATTTGGCAACTTGCGTAAAAGCCTTTTAGCATAATATTTGTAAAATAATTGGCAGGACATGTTGATCTGTGTGACGTGTAAATTGCTACAACCACAAGAATATAATGGTAAAGACACACTATTAAAGTAACAATATAATATGGTGAACACTGTGATCAGATTGAAGCACTCAGAAACACAGGGTATGATAAAAACTGTACAAATTAAAACACTAACCAAAACAGCGGATGTTACTGCTGAAGGCCTTCAATAGTTACTGCTGAAGGCCTTCAATAGTTACTGCTGAAGGCCTTCAATAGTTACTGCTGAAGGCCTTCAATAGTTACTGCTGAAGGCCTTCAATAGTTATTGCTGAAGGCCTTCAATTGTTACTGCTGAAGGCCTTCAATAGTTACTGCTGGAGGCCTTCAATAGTTACTGCTGAAGGCCTTCAATAGTTACTGCTGGAGGCCTTCAATAGTTACTGCTGAAGGCCTTCAATAGTTACTGCTGAAGGCCTTCAATAGTTACTGCTGAAGGCCTTCAATAGTTACCGCTGAAGGCTTTCGAAAATAAACAATTCCAGATAGATAAATAAAAAAGTTTGCTTGCAGTTGACCGGATATTATTTAAATCTAACATAAATTCGTTATTATGGAAGCATAAATTAACAATTTTGGGAAGAGATTAAATACGTAATAAAACAATTACAAATTAAAAATAAATAAGTTTAGTGAAATAAGAGCAAAACTGTAAGGAGCACTACCTAACTTGTGAGGAGGGCTGCCTAACTTGTGGGGAGGACTGCCTAACTTGTGGGGAGGGCTGCCTAACTTGTGGGGAAGACTGCCTAACTTGTGGGGAGGACTGCCTAACTTGTGGGGAGGGCTGCCTAACTTGTGGGGAAGACTGCCTAACTTGTGGGGAGGACTGCCTAACTTGTGGGCAGCACTCAATAACGTATGTATAGGACTCCCTAACTTATGGGATGACTGCCTAACTTATGGGAAAGACTGCCTGACATATGGACAGGACTCCCTAACTTATGGAGAGGACTGCCTAGTTTATGGGGAGGACTGCCTAACTTATGGAGAGGACTGCCTAATTTATGAGGAGGACTGCCTAATTGATGGGAAGGACTTAATAACCTATAGGGAGGACTGCCTAACTTATGGGAATTACTTCCTAACTTAGAGAATTAATGTAGGCAAACGGAAAAGTAGAGAAGATAAAGTAAGTACACGGGGATTGCTCTCTCAAAATTTCCCCATTGCTCTCTCAAAATTTCCCCATTGCTCACTCACAATTTCCCCAATGTTAACTCAAAATTTCCCCATTGCTAGGTCACAATTTTCCCATTGCTCACTCACAATTTCCCTATCGCTCACTTAACATTTCCACATTGCTAACTCACAACTTCCGTCTGGCTCACTAACAATTTCCCCATTGCTCACTCAAAATTTCTCCATTGCTAACTCACACCTTCCTTTTAAAACTTTAAAATAAATTAGTAAAGTAAACACTGTTTAGGAAAATAAATTTTGAGCAATTTTCCCCGTTCCAAATAAGTTTCGTGCAAACCTTCCGGTAAACAAGTTTTCAGCAAAGTCATTTCTGTCATATACATTCCCGGATACTAATGAGAAAAGGACAATCACACAATGTGGGGACAAGGTCCCATAGGAGTCAGGGTCCCATGGTTATCAGGGTCTCATTGGTGTCAGGGTCCCATAGGTGTCAGGGTCCCATTGGTGTCAGTGTCCCATAGGTGTCAGGGTCCCATAGGTGTCAGGGTGCCATAGGTGTCAGGGTGCCATAGGTGTCAGGGTTCCATAGGTGTGTATCAATGTGTTATTCAAATTGACGATGGCTTGCATGTTGGTAAAGAAAAACAATAGCCGTCAAAAAAAGTATGAGTCAACTCATTAACTCATGTGCTTATTTATAAGTGCAAGGATCTAAAGATCTTTATTTCTGTATAAGTATGTTTTACAAATCATGTTAGAAAATTGTCTAGGTATTGATCAAAAGTAAATGTAATCCTTCTTAAATAATATATTACTTAACTCGGCAGACAAACAGTGTTCAAATTTGTCGTATAAGGGGTTCGCCATTTTTGATGATGTCCTTGTTTTTGCTGTCCAAAGAACGTCTGATTAGAGGAAATCAATTTAAACAATAAATTTTTGACACATTTATTTCTTTGATCATTTCTGCCTTTAGCATAAAATTCATCCAAACTTTAATAAATAATTAATCAAGAGCTAATATTTAAATTTTGTGATTATGATTATGCCAGAAGAAAAATCTGGCAATTCTGCTCAACATTTATTACTTATTATACAACTGTGTGTTTTATTTAGTAAGAACAATGTAAATGAGTTTTCTCCTCAACAGAATGGAGGTTCCACACCAAATGGAGGAAATAATTATCCTCTCAGAGGCGGGAAAGCCACTATTTTTGAAGGCGGCACTCGAGTACCGGCTTTTCTACACGGATCTATCTTAAAAAATAGTGGCTCTGTTTATAACGGGTAAATTTATAGAATGATCTGTTTGTAGCGGGTGAATGTATAGAGTTATATGAGAACCATCTGTTTAGAACGGGTAAATATATATAATGATCTGTTTGTAGAGGATACATTTTTTGAATTATCCGTTTATAACGAATAAATGTATAGAACTATCTGTTTATAACAGGTAAATGTATATAATTATCTGTTCATGTCGGATAAATGTATGGAATTATCTTGTTATAATGGGTAAATGTATAGAAAAATCACTCGAGTTTGCACAATTAATTCGTTCGTAAGTTTAATATATTAAATAAAAAATACAAAATAAATATTTGAAAAAAAAATCATTGAACTTAACATGAAAATATTCCCCTCCGGTCTAATCTATTCTCGGCGTACGCGACTCAGACAATTTGGAGCATTGAATTATTGAATTCAGAGATTGAAGGACGCTACACTGTTGCAATTGCTACTGCGGGGCAAGAAAAAAAAATCGACCTAAATATGATGCTTCTCCAACCACCCCATTTGTTCCCCCCCCCCCCCCAAAAAAAAAAAACGACCCAAAAATGATGCTTCTCCAACCCCCCCCTTTGTTCCCCCCCCCCCCCAAAAAAAAAAAGGGGTAGAGGGGAGGTGAACCTTACTGTAACATGTTCGTTCAGTGAATGACGTTAGTGGCGTCTTCGAGTCAAGCATAACGGGAACAAATCTTACAATACGATCATAATTAACTTACAGTTATTTTAAGTGCACTTAACATTATAACATTTATAATATGACATTTTGTAGCATTTATGTCATCATAACATTATAACATGTATACATATCTAAGAGCTAACCATATTTTCTTACATGTAAGACGCACCTAATTATAAGACGCACTCGTATATAAGACTCGAGTTTTGACGATTTGTGTAAGCAACAATTTAACCATCTGTCGCACCCAGCAATTTATATCCAGTGGTTTCCTTTCTTCTATCCTTAATGAAAATTTGTTCAGTGTTTCATCACCCTTCAGATGCAAACAAGGCTTCAGTGGCAACCTAAGTTTAGCGGTAGATCGAAGAAATCTCTGAGGCTGGACAGCAGCGACGCTTTGTGTCAATAATATTTCACATTTGACGGGTTACTCCTATCTAAGACTCCCCCTGGGTGCGGGGTGCGTAAAACTTTGTTTAAGGCGCGTCTTACATACGCAAAAATACGGTGCACATTAAAAATACTATTTTAACTTTCGTACAGGATGATACATGCTGTAGACTGGTTCGCTACACTCTTAAGAGCAGTCAACATTAACTACGATGGTAAGTTAGGGTTAGGGTTAGGGCAACATTAATTATGATGGTATGTTAGGGTTAGGACAAAATTAACTATGATGTTAAGAAAGTTGTAAAAAATGTTATGCTAAATACTAAAACTTGTTGTTCGAAAAAATAGTAATACGTTACCTTGGCCCAGTAGCACGTTAATTTTGTCCAATATTACGCTACTTTGGTCCAGTAGCACGTTACTTTGGTCCAGTAGTACAATACTTTGGTCCAGTAGCACAATACTTTGGTCCAGTAGCACAATACTTTGGTCCAGTAGCACAATACTTTGGTCCAGTAGCACAATACTTTGGTCCAGTAGCACAATACTTTGGTCCAGTAGCACAATACTTTGGTCCAGTAGCACGTTACTTTGGTCCAGTAGAACGTTAATTTGGTCCAATATTACGCTACTTTGGTCCAGTAGCACGTTACTTTGGTCCAGTAGTACAATACTTTGGTCCAGTAGCACAATACTTTGGTCCAGTAGCACGTTACTTTGGTCCAGTAGAACGTTAATTTGGTCCAATAGCAGATTACTTTGGTCCAGTAGCACAATACTTTGGTCCAGTAGCACATTACTTTTTCCAGTAGCACGTTACTTTGGTTCAGTAGCACGTTACTTTGGTCCAGTAGCACGTACGTATGTCCCAGTAGCACGTTAATTTGGTTCAGTAGCACATTACTTTTTTCCAGTAGCACGTTAATTTGGTTCAGTAGCACATTACTTTGGTCCAGTAGCACATTGCGTTGGTGAAAAAATCCATTTCATACAAATGAACCATCAAAATGCCAGCCAAATAAAAATTCCAATCTCGGGAAAGATGCATTTATATCAGTTTTAACGGAGTAAACCTCAAGAACATATTATCTGAACCCCGTGGTTCGCAAACGTTTTTAGGCCAATGTCCCCTGTTGGGAATAACTGTAACACATTTACTCATAAGCACCCTCTCGGTTTAAGATGTATCCAAATCTTTGCATTCTCAGAATCATAATTTGTTGCTTTTTTCAAAAGAAAATAATTGCTCAATTAAATGTAAAACTGTAAAATATATCACGGCATTTAATAAAAATAATATGAATGAAAATTTTTACATTAATATTCGATAATTAAATAATTGATGATTAGTTTGATCTCGCGATAACTCAGCTTCTTTAAGTAGTCTTAATGTATTTTGAGGTCTTGATATAATGACAGACGGGTTAGTGTTAGGGTTAGACCCTGTTGTTTCATAGCAACAGACTTTCCAGAAGAAACACTTCAAAATGTAATGATAGGCCACTATGTCATGATTTAATGCATTCAAGCCCAAGGTGTTTGACCATGTATTGTCCAATTTAAATATTATTAAGTGGGTTCTTCTCATACCATCCATCTCCCTATGTCTTATTGTTATTTATCGCTGCTACTTAGTGTAATGTATTAGATCACAGAAGACCTTGTGTGAAACAAACCCATTATTTCAGGCTAATATTGATCCTCAATTCTAACTTGTTGCCAACAATAGCTATATTAGAACCACGTTCTTTAAAATATATTTTGTTCAAATTAAAGAGATAATCTATGATATTGTCCACCTCCAGTGTGTGGTATCATCCACTTTGAGAACCATTGCCCTTATCTCTGATATCATTTTAATACAAAAGTAGGCACATATTTTCGTTTTCATTAATAAAGATCCCGATCAAGATGGCGTCAACCAATGGGAGGCAATCAACACGCTCGGTGTTTCCAAGCGTTCGGAATTCGTTTACAATCTTGATTATCACCCTTTACCAATTGAAGGCCGCTCCGGGATAAGGTATGAGCTCCCTTAGATCCCTTCTAGGTTGTCACCCTGAAATAACCATCACCAAACATCAATTATCGATTTACCACATCAATGTAGTTTATTTAGATCGATCAATTTTAAAACGTTACAATTATACCCACCTGAGCCTGCAATACTAAGAAACGTGTCAATTTTATCTAATAATAATAATAATAAAGACCGACTACGTGGTGTCTAGCAGAAAGCTGTTAATTTTCATGAAATCTTCTAGTTCAATATTTATTTAAAAATTTTAAAAAAAAAAGATTGATTGCTTATAAAGCTAAAAAAAAAAAAAAAAGAATAAGTGAATTTTTTTTTACTTTAAATTACGTGGTGTCTAGCAGAAATCTGTTAATTTTCATGAAATCTTCTAGTTCAATATTTATTTAAAAATTTTAAAAAAAAAAGATTGATTGCTTATAAAGCTAAAAAAAAAAAAAAAAGAATTAGTGAATTTTTGTTTACTTTAAATATACAAGGGCGACTACTTAATTTAAAGGTGACTAGGTGTGAGGAACGATTTATTCTAGGGGAATGAAGGGACGCAACTCTCACCATTGGTAATCATGACACAGAAGTTTATTTTAGATGTTGTAGTTATCATCTAAGATGATAGTGGACCGCATTCTATTTCTATCAACAGAGTTGGTGACTACAAACTCATTGAGGGCTTCCCGGGAATATATCAACGGTGGTACAAACCTGATGGTCTCGATCAAGGTCCTAACTTCCCCACAGACATTTTGTCTAACCCGAACCCGAACCCTGACCCTGATGGTCTGGATCAAGGTCCTAACTTCCCCACAGACATTTGGTCTACGCACGATTGGACACACCCACTACCCAATATCACCCAGGTGGTCCACGGACAGTTATTCAAATATTTATTTCATCTTAAAAGTAAGTTGTATAAATATGTTAATGAAGCAATTCTAAATCTGACCACGACCAATATACACCAAAAATGTTAAGTACTTATTAAGTTTTCATTAAGATAAGTATATATTTACGAAACATGAAACATCCCTTAACATGTGGTGCCAATGAAGTTAGGGTTACAGTTTGGGTTAGGTGTACAGATAATGGGGTTAGGGTTAGGGTGGGGTAAGTGTGCAGGTAATCGGGTTAGGGTTAGGGTTTGAGTTAGGTGTACAGGAAATGGGGTTTTAAGGAGGAAATTATATTGTTCGAGACCTAATTTTTTAAAAGGTTAAATTCTTTCTAATTTATTAATGTGAATATTTCATCCTTTTATCAGATGATCCTAACGAACACAAGAATCTGTACTACCAGCTACCAGATGTGGTCAAGCAGCTGCAAGACAGACTATACGAGTACAAGAAAAAATATGTGACTCCAAACTACCCACCGAACGATCCCAGTGCCGACCCCAGCAACTACGGTGGGGTGTGGACCCCTGGCTGGTGTTAAATGGTGGCGTGTGGACCCCTGGCTGATGTTAAATGGTGGGGTGTTGACCCCTGGCTGGTGTTAAATGGTGGCGTGTGGACTCCTGGCTGGTGTTAAATGGTGGGGTGTGGACCTCTGGCTGGTGTTAAATGGTGGCGTGTGGTGTTAAATTTTGTTTAGAACAACTATATTTCTTTGTAACATTTGTGTAAAATCTCTTTATAATCAATTTTACAGAAAAATGAATAATAATGGGTACAGTGTACTGTGGAATTGTTATTCATCATCTATTCATCGCTTTGATATAAATATGAAAAATTGTAGAACAAGGAATAATCCAATGTATATTTACCATCCTACCTAATAAAATAAGTCCTCGTAATTTTTTACGAACCTTCACTTTCTGTAACTCATGAAATTATTTTGCATATGTCCTACTTTGACTTTCTGTTACCTATAAAAATTACTTTGCATGATATGTGGTTTTGATATAAAAATGACGACAATGTATACAGTTTTTTTGTCAATTTACATATTCCGTTTTGCATAGTTTCTGCTTTATCATTCATTCGCTAGACTTTAACATTTCACACTCTTAGAATCCTACCGTCGACGAGGCTATGAGGCTATGACATGACGAAGCTATGAAGCTATGTCATTACGAAGCTATGATGCTATGACATAATGAAGCTATGAGGCTATAACATGACGAAGCTATGAGGCTACGACATGATGAAGCTATGAGGCTACGACATGATGAAGCTATGAGGCAATGACATGACAAAGCTATGAGGCTGCGACATGATGAAGCTATGAGGCTATGACATGACGAAGCTATGAGACTATGACATGACGAAGCTTTGAGGCAATGACATAACGAAGCTATGAGACTATGACATGAAAAATATATGAGGTTATGACATGACGAAGCTATGAGGTTATGACATGACAAATCTATGAGGTTATGACATGAAGAAGCTATGAGGCAATGACATGACAAATCTATGAGGTTATGACATGACGAAGCTATGAGGCAATGACATGACAAATCTATGAGGTTATTACATGACAAAGCTATGAGGCTATGACATGACAAATCTATGAGGCAATGACATGACGAAGCTATGAGGCAAAGACATGACGCAGCTATGAGGCAATGACATGACGAAGCTAAGAGGAAATGACATGACAAATTTATGATTTAATGACATGACGAAACTATGAGGCAATGACATGACAAATCTATGAGGTTATGACATGACGAAGCTATGAGGCAATGACATGACAAATCTATGAGGTTATGACATGACGAAGCTATGAGGCTATGACATGAAAAATCTATGAGGTTATGACATGACGAAGCTATGAGGCAGTGACATCGGTGGGAGACCAGGTTTTTTACATGCTGTGAACGCGGTAAAACGACCTAAAATTATTTACAAGGAAAAAAAAATGCCACCCCCCCCCCTTGATGTAACTTAATGATTTTCTTAAAGTTCATAAAATCTATGCGTACAGATATTCACCTTTAATCATCTACACGTTTGGTATCGTAATAAAAAACGCTGCATGGGTTAGAGATTACAATTACATTGCTGGAATGTGTGTAATATGATCTGATAGATGAATCATGTCTGAATATGGGTCAAGCTGTGACGAGAGCTATTAACGATAAGTGGATAGATATGTTGTCATCATGGACTATTTATAGGCAAGATATGTGTGGGTTTTTTTTACATTTAAATGTATACCATATAAACTATGATGATTTTGGCAGACGCTTTATCATATTATAAATATAAAATCCAAGTTTCAATCTTTCTATCGTTATTCAATTTATTTGAGAATTTAAAAATTTTGAATTCTTGACCTTTAAATTTATCCAAGTAGTGTAAGGAAACCTTTCTTGCTCTCTGCTAACCTTCATCTATATCTGGTAATCACTAAGGAAGCAACTCAGGCGATAACATTTGATCATTATAATCTTGTTCTTTATTAGGCTGACACTTCTTATACCTTCTCTCATCTCGCAACTCTGACTGGCCTCTTCTCCTACCGTCGGAGCTCTCCGTGACTGTCCGCTTCTCTGTCCGGCCGCGTTCTGTCCAGTCCTGTCCAAAGGTCCCTATTTATACGTCCCTGGTCCATAGAGTTCCTTTCCCAGGTCTGTAATCTGACGCGCCCGCCCCTTTGATCAGTCGGTCATTACCCCCACCCCTGTCGCTACCAGGTTACCAACCAGTCGTCCGAGGGAAATAACCTGGTCAGATGGCCGGTAACCTGCTGTAAGATCTGACGCGCCCGGCCCTTTGATCAGTCGGCGCCTCCAGGTCCGAAGCGGTCGAGTGCTGAACTCTCCACAGTAGCCATCTAAAATCTAAAATAACAAAACTAACTGTGTTGGTAAAATTCATATCATTTTCAGTTGTCTCTCTTTATTTCTCTTTTAAGTTTATAAGGTAATCACTTTATTGAACAACCAAGCATCTAAGAAATGTCAAAACAAAGAAAATATAAACAGTTGAGCATTCTCAAGCCTTACATCTCTACAGGGGTAGCGGTTGTAGGTGGGCAGTCCGCTGGGGGTTGGGGTTGGAGGCAGGCAGACCGCTGGGGGTGCGAGACGGAGGTGGGCAGTCCACTGGGGGTAGTTGGTGGAGACGGGCAGTCCACTGGGGGTGGGAGGTGGGGGCGGGCAGTCCGCTGGGGGTAGTTTGCGGAGTCGGGCAGTCCACTGGGGGTAGTTGGTGGAGACGGGCAGGCCGCTGGGGGTGCGAGGCGGAGGTGGGCAGTCCGCTAGGGGTAGTTTGCGGAGTCGGGCAGTCAACTGGGGGTAGTTGGTGGAGACGGGCAGTCCACTGGGGGTAGTTGGTGGAGGTGGATAGTCCACTGGGGGTAGGGGTGGAGGTGGGTAGTCCGCTGGGGGTGCGAGGCGGAGGTAGGCAGTCCGCTGGGGGTAGTTGGTGGAGACGGGCAGTCCACTGGGGGTTGGTGATCTAGGTGGGTAGTCCGCTGGGGGTAGGAGGTGGAGACGGGCAGTCCGCTGGGGCTTGGTGGTGGAGATGGGTAGTCCGCTGGGGGTAGTTGGTGGAGATGGGAGTCCGCCAGGGGTGCAGGGTGGAGGCGGGCAGTTCACTTGGGGTAGGTGCTGGAGACCGGCAGTCCATTGGGGGTAGGTGATGGAGGTGGGGCGTCTGATTGGGGTAGGTGGTGGAGGTGGGCAGTCCGCTTGGGGTAGCTGGTGGAGGTGGGCAGTCCGCTGGTGGTAGGTGGTGGAGACGGACAGTCCGCTAGGGGTAGGGGGTGGAGGCGGGCATTCCGCTGGGAGTGCAGGGTGGAGGTTGGCAATCCGCCCCTGGTAGCATTTCCTTCTTCATTCTCAATTCAAATGACATAGGCCATAACTTGTATAACTTTTATGTGGACATTTAAAAATTTACTTTTAATAGAACCATTATGATTTCATGCAAATAATTCTAAGTTGCCTTCAGTTAATAATTAGTCTCAATTAAACTAAATCTCTAAATTTACAAGTATAAGTTCAATGATTCTGTTTTTATTCCACCTCTGGAATAATTTGCCTAGAAGTCATGGTTTTGTTTGGTCTTATAGTAAATCCATCACTGCCATTATGACGTTGAACAATATCATGTGTGTGCGCTTTGATTTTTCTTTGGTAAGGTGAATTGCATGATCAGGGCATTTGAGTGAAATGGTACAATCAATATAGGGAGACAAAGCTGTCTAGTCATTGTCCATAGGCAGTGATTGTCGTAGGCCTTGGCTGGTGACCCTTGAGTTTCTTGAGCTCATAGGATTGAACATGTAGTAGGATGACTTAATTAAAAATAATAAGACCCTTGGTCCTAATATAACTAAGAGACACAACTCACGTGACCCTGTTCCTAATATAACTAAGCGACACAACTCACGTGACCCTGTTCCTAATATAACTAAGCGACACAACTCACGTGACCCTGTTCCTAAAATAAATAAGCGACACAACTCACAACTCACGTGACCCTGTTCCTAATATAACTAAGCGACACAACTCACGTGACCCTGTTCCTAAAATAACTAAGCGACACAACTCACTCAAGCTCTTACATTTTGTGTAGATTGATGGAAACATAAATTCAGGTTAGCGCCTAAAGGAACCCTTGTGTCTTGAATTTATCAAAACTGAGGGGCACCCACTTTGGCTTGGTTTAGCGCATAGGCAAGGGGCATCACTATTTAAAGTTTAATTATGTTCAGGTGTTACTTCCACAAAAATCACTATATTTTAATTTTATATCTAGTATTTTTAGGGGAAGGGGGTGCAAAAATCTGAAAGTCCACCCCGGGCGCTACGATGTTTTGTTCCGCAACTGAACTTCGTTTCTTTTGATCGTTTAATTTTTCTTATTACATTTCTGTTACTTTCTACTTGGAAAGCCTATAATACTCTGGCCTGATTGCGCAACACCTCACCTGCCTCCGTTATCAATGATGTGACGCCTGTAAAAGTGATTGGTTCGCCACCATGCTGCCCTTATGTACATATCATTATCACATCCCATAGACATCGTCCATAAGTCTGTGAGTCATGTGTACATTAAGTAACTGGGCCATAATCCAGATGTTGTCTGGTCATTTTTGAATGTAAAGCTGATGACATGCTTTTAAAGTATACGAATAAATGGTATGGTCAAATGCTTTACATTTTAATATCTCAAAACACACCATCATCAATTAAATAATAATAAATAATTGTCTTAAATAATTAGATTTAATAATTGGATTAAATAATTGGATTCAATAATTGGATCAAATAATTAGATTAAATAGTGTCGTAAATTTGAATCCGGAAAAAAAGTCATGAAGACTTTCTAAATGCCATATTTGATGGCGTTTTACTAGAGCGTCACCATAAAACTGGGTTCAGAGCGTCACCATAAAACTGGGTTCAGAGCGCCACAATAAAATTGGGTTCAGAACGTCACCATAAAACTGGGTTCAGAACGTCACCATAAAACTGGGTTCAGAACGTCACCATAAAACTGGGTTCAGAACGTCACCATAAAACTGGGTTCAGAGCGCCACAATATAACTGGGTTCAGAGCGCCACAATATAACTGGGTTCAGAGCGCAACAATATAACTGGGTTCAAAGCGCCACGATAAAACTGGGTTCAGAGCGCCACAATATAACTAGGTTCAGAGCGCCACAGTAAAACTGGGATTAGAGCGCCACAATAAAACTGGGATTAGAGCGCCACAATAAAACTGGGTTCAGAGCGCCACAATAAAACTGGGTTTCGCTCGCATTTAAATCAAGCTTTTCAAGATTAAAATAAATGTCTGAGTCTTAAAGTTAAAGAAACTTTTCATAAGAAAATCTTTTCAAAATCTCTGAATATTGACATCTTTGCTTATATTCCTTTTTAATAAAGACAATTAAGGTATCATTGACAAGTTTTGAAATACAATTTCAGAAAAGGGGAATAACGATAATAATATTAAAAAAGTATTTAAAAATTGTTTTAGATCCCTTGAATGAAACGTATTTTTTCCTGTTGTGTAACTATGATTTTAATGTCAAAAGTTTTGTACTGCTGATTTAGTTAGCGTTAGATAAAAGTTTAAACATTAATTACTGAGATAACGGTGTTAGCATAGGTCAAAATTGTGCCACATTATGGATGGCCAGTTATATATGTGTATGTGTATATGCTTCATGGCTTTTGTAGGAATAGTGTCGATTCTTTTTCAATCACATTAAAACACGAAGTGCTTAATCTTACTTTTCTTTAATGCAATAAATAATTTCTTTTCAAAATCGATTCATAAAGAAAAAAATTTTTTTTTTTAAATTATGAAAGATAACTTTATTACGAATGGATGTGTCGGGAATAATATATTAGCTCCCTTGGCATTTTTAACTTTTAAAAAATGATTACTCCTGGTCTATGAAATGTGGTGGCTTTTAAGGTCGGTGTGACATTTTGAGGTGGCCCTTGGTTTCGGCTTAAAATTTTTAAGAATAAAATTTCATATCGAATTTATCAAGGCATTTAATTTATTTCTTAAAATGTTCACTGGTAAACCAAATAATTGTTAAAATGTACGACAGAACAACCATAAATTGCTTGTTTTATGTATTCCTAGGCCAGCCGTTTCTCCAAGTGGTAGAGGTTTAAAAGAAGTCTCCATGATGACGTGAGTATAGCCTAAAGTCAGATTAACTCTATGTGTAGCCCGAGAGATTCAAACTTACAATAATTGAAATAAATAAATATTGCAACAACAAAAAAAAAAGACAATGACAATGTTTAAACTAAATAGTATCCTACAGTCCCCCATATGCCCACATTAACTCCACCCACCCCCCCTCCTTTCCTGGCAAATAAAGGCAGTATCTATTTCTCAGATCAAAATTTCCCCCAGATTTTAAATGATCAGCTGGTGCCTCATTTTGTGGATTTTTAAGTTGCCCCTGACCAGAGGGGTAGCTATGGGGGGGGGGGGTGTGGGGGGGGGGGGGCAGGGGGGACAGATGTCCCTGGGCGCAAGCTAGTTAGGGGCGCCAAAATGTGATTTGATATCATATTATTGGTAAAAATAATTGGTTGAATAAAAAGAAAAGGGGGCGCTTTAAAATGGATCTTGTCCCCGGGCGCGAATCTTGTCCCCAGGCGCCAAACACCCTCGCTACGCCACTGCCCCTAACAAAGTCTACGTATCGACGGTGTGGTCTTCCTGTGACCTTAATATCAGATCTAACACTTGAGTGCGTGCTATTACACGCTTGCAATGTAGGTTGGTTGACAGGCATTCAAATCAGTTGGACAAAACCAATTGATTTGTTGTCTGGCCATATACTGGCTTATTGGTATGACATCACGATCATCATCAATGGCACTACAGCCCATGTAGGGCCCTGGCCTGCTCCACCACATCCTTGCATTCGGAGCAATCCATGGCTTTCCATCTCCATTCTCGGGGTGACACCAGCCATTTATGGAGCGATCCATGGCTTTCCGTCTCCATGCTCGGGGTGACACCAGCCATTTATGGAGCGATCCATGGCTTTCCGTCTCCATGCTCGGGGTGACACCAGCCATTTATGGAGCGATCCATGGCTTTCCGTCTCCATGCTCGGGGTGACACCAGCCATTTATGGAGCGATCCATGGCTTTCCGTCTCCATGCTCGGGGTGACACCAGCCATTTATTTTAGTTTTCTTTTTCCGAATGTGGTCCATCTTGTTTAACAGGCTGAATGTGGTCCATCTTGTTTAACAGGCTGAATGTGGTCCTACTTGTTTAACAGGCTGAATGTGGTCCTACTTGTTTAACATGCTGAATGTGGTCCTACTTGTTTAACAGGCTGAATGTGGTCCTACTTGTTTAACAGGCTGAATGTGGTCCTACTTGTTTAACATGCTGAATGTGGTCCTACTTGTTTAACAGGCTGAATGTTGTCCTACTTGTTTAACAGGCTGAATGTGGTCCTACTTGTTTAACAGGCTGAATGTGGTCCTACTTGTTTAACAGGCTGAATGTGGTCCTACTTGTTTAACATGCTGAATGTGGTCCTACTTGTTTAACAGTCTGAATGTTGTCCTACTTGTTTAACAGGCTGAATGCGGTCCATCTTGTTTACCAGCTGAAAGTGGTCTTACTTATTTTACCAACTGAATGTGCTGCATCTTTTTTTTGATAAGCTGAATTTGGTTAATCTCTTTTCACCAGATGAATGTGGTCCTACTTATTTTACCAGCTGAATGTGGTACATCTTGTTTTACCAGCTGAATGTGGTCCATCTTGCATAACAGCTGAATGTGATCCATCATGTTTGAACCTGAATGTGGTCCATCTTGTTTTACCAGCTGAATGTGGTACTACTTATTTTACCAGCTGAATGTGGTACATCTTGTGGTCCAGCCCCCCCCCCCCCCCCCAGGTTTAACACTAGTAAGTAAAGATTGGAAATAAGTAGCATTAATTAGTCTGGCTTTCGTCTCCATCTTTATTCGTGTGTGTCTTACCAGCGGCGCAAATTAGGAGGTGCCTGCATTTTCAGACTGTACTCTCGTCTCTATCTCTATGTCCCCACTGTACTCACGTCTGTATCGCTCTGTGCCCACTGTACTCTTTTCTCCATCGCTCTGTGCCCACTGTACTCTCGTCTCTATCACTCTGTCCCCACTGTACTCTCGTCTCTATCGCTCTTTGCCTACTGTACTCTTGTCTCCATCTCTCTGTGCCTACTGTACTCTCGTCTCTCTCTGCTCCATTTTTTCCCTAGTTGAAATGCTTCCAAATTATTAAAACCATTAGTTTGTCGGCACAGCTGACCACTGATTGCCAAATAAATATTTTGTATGGGGTCAACTGAAATTACCTTTGCCTATATCGTATATCAAGTATAGCTATAAATATATATCTATACTTGATAGATGATATGAACATTTAGTACATGACACGATAGTTCACCTTTTCAATAACCTTTAAGGATACATTATTTTTATTATTTTTTTAAACCCCTTTTACAATTTTGAATATTTATTTTGGACCAAGAATCTTCAATTTAGACCCACTGATAAAGACCCAATAATAAAGATCCACTGATAAAGACCCACATAAAAACCCACCGAGTGGCTAACAAACTATGTCATGTGTACCATTACTCCACAAACTATGTCATGTGTACCATTACTCCACAAACTATGTCATGTGTACCATTACTCCACAAACTATGTCATGTGTACCATTACTCCACAAACTATGTCATGTGTACCATTACTCCACAAACTATGTCATGTGTACCATTACTCCACAAACTATGTCATGTGTACCATTACTCCACAAACTATGTCAGATGTACAATTACTCCACAAACTATGTCAGATGTACCATTACTCCACTGTTATCAACTATTTTTAGTTGCTTGGCGATGGTTCGGTCATTCACTTTAGCTGAGAGTATACACATCTTAGAACTGCACTAAACACCTGACTAGTCGGAGAATCTTACCTCAGTGAGCTTGTCTTATCCCGGTGAGCTTGTCTGCGATAATAGCTTATATGTGATAGTAGCTTATATGTGATTGTAGCTTATATGTGATAGTAGCTTGCTTGTGATAGTAGCTTGCCTGTGATAGTAGCTTTCCTGTGATAATAGCGTGTCTGTGATAGTAGATTGTCTGCGATAGTTGCTTGTCTGTGATAGTAGCTTGCCTGTGCTAGTAGAATGCCAGTGATAGTAGCTGTCTGTAAAAAAGAGCTTGCCTGTGATAGTAGCTTGTCTGTGATTAGTAGCTTGTCTGTGATAGGAGCTTTTCTGTGATAATTGTTTTTTTTCTGGGTGATGTATTTTTTATGGGATGAAACGACTTCCAAGACTCGAAACGAAAACGTCGATACTTGAAGGGATGAAGCGTGTTTTTGAAATGAACTTTATTATTATTATAAATATGTTGGGTGGAATCATCCGGTTATGAGAATCACTTTGTCTAGAGTCAACATTGTTTTGGTCACGTGATTTTACGGAGCTGACTGTTAATATGTGGTCAAAATGTGATTGGATGAAAGTGAATGATACTTGTCATGATTACAAGCTGTATGATGTGAAGTGAATTGTCAGTGAACATAGGGTTAAGAACAATAATTTATGGTAGCCTTTGTTACATTGACAATGAAAATGTTACAGCTAACGTATTTCAGTGAGTTGTAGAATGTTAAGAAAATGGTACAGTTTACATAAGAAAGGCAAAGTTAAATAAATTTTGAAAAAATAGAGTCCTAGTCTTCAGGTGTCGTCCTAGTCTCCAGAGGTCTAGTCCTAGTCCCGTGGGTCAAGTCCCAGTCTCCGTGGGTCAAGTCCTAGTCTCCAGGACTTAAGTCCTAGAAAAGTGTTGAGAACCCACCAAAACTTTTGGCAGCGCAGCGCCTACTCCAATACCTTAACTTGATTTAAGATCATTTCAAAAATCTTTAACTTAATTTAAGATAATTTCAAAAATCTTTAACTTGATTTAAGATCATTTCAAAAATCTTTAACTTGATTTAAGATCATTTCAAAAATCTTTAACTTGATTTAAGATCATTTCAAAAATCTTTAACTTGATTTAAGATCATTTCAAAAATCTTTAACTTGATTTAAGATTATTTCAAAAATCTTTAACTTGATTTAAGATCATTTCACAAATCTTTAACTTGATTTAAGATCATTTCAAAAATCTTTAACTTGATTTAAGATCATTTCAAAAATCTTTAACTTGATTTAAGATCATTTCAAAAATCTTTAACTTGATTTAAGATCATTTCACAAATTTTTAATTTGATTTAAGATCATTTCACAAATCTTTAACTTGATTTAAGATCATTTCACAAATCTTTAACTTGATTTAAGATCATTTCACAAATCTTTAACTTGATTTAAGATCATTTCAAAAATCTTTAACTTGATTTAAGATCATTTCAAAAATCTTTAACTTGATTTAAGATCATTTCACAAATCTTTAACTTGATTTAAGATCATTTCAAAAATATTTAACTTGATTTAAGATCATTTCACAAATCTTTAACTTGTTTTAAGATCATTTCACAAATCTTTAACTTGATTTAAGATCATTTCACAAATCTTTAACTTGATT
>CAXITT010000347.1:103324-131139 GCA_964033795.1 Lymnaea stagnalis | reverse complement strand
TTTAAGATCATTTCACAAATCTTTAACTTGATTTAAGATCATTTCACAAATCTTTAACTTGATTTAAGATCATTTCACAAATCTTTAACTTGATTTAAGATCATTTCACAAATCTTTAACTTGATTTAAGATCATTTCACAAATCTTTAACTTGATTTAAGATCATTTCAAAAATCTTTAACTTGATTTAAGATCATTTCAAAAATCTTTAACTTGATTTAAGATCATTTCACAAATCTTTAACTTGATTTAAGATCATTTCAAAAATCTTTAACTTGATTTAAGATCATTTCACAAATCTTTAACTTGATTTAAGATCTTTTCATAAATCTTTAACTTGATTTAAGATCATTTCACAAATCTTTAACTTGATTTAAGATCATTTGACAAATCTTAAACTTGATTTAAGATCATTTCAAAAATCTTTAACTTGATTTAAGATCATTTCAAAAATCTTTAACTTGATTTAAGATCATTTAAAAAATCTTTAACTTGATTTAAGATCATTTCAAAAATCTTTAACTTGATTTAAAATCATTTCAAAAATCTTTAACTTGATTTTAAAATACAGTTTCCGTACCAAAACAAAATAAATTTAAACTTAAATGAAAATAAATCTGATCATCTGAATCTTCCTGCACCCACCTTACAATACCTCCTTTGCAGCCTTGACAAAGCCTCCTGCACCTACCTTACCATGCCTCCTTCACCCACCTTACAATGCCTCCTGCACCCACCTTACAAGTCCTCCTGCATTAAATTTACAATGGCTCCTGCACCCACCTTACAATGCCTCCTGCACCCACCTTACAAGTCCTCCTGCATTAAACTTACAATGGCTCCTGCACCCACCTTACAATGCCTCCTGCACCCACCTTACAAAGCCTCCTGCATCCACCTTAAAACGCCTCTTGCACCCACCTTACAATGCCTCCTGCACCCCCCTTACAATGCCTCATTTACCCACCTTACAATGCCTCCTGCACCCACCTTACAATGCCTCCTGCACCCACCATACAATGCCTCCTGCACCCATCTTACAATGCCTCCTGCACCCCCCCCCCTTACAATGCCTCATTTACCCACCTTACAATGCCTCCTGCACCCACCTTACAACCCCTCCTGCACCCACCTTACAACCCCTCCTGCACCCACCTTACAACCCCTCCTGCACCCACCTTACAATGTCTCCTGCACCCACCTTACAATGCCTCCTTCACCCACCTTACAATGCCTCCTGCACCCACCTTACAATGCCTCCTGCAACCACCTTACAATGCCTCCTGCACCCACATTACTATTAAGAACATAAAAGATGGCCCCTTAGAATAAAATCTTAGGTCATATTGTGTTTGTAGGAGGGTATTCAGCGATAGATGGTAATGAAAAAAGTTTTAAGATTCCACTCCTTGAGTCTTGTCACTCTCTTTTTAGACTCTGAAATGAAGTAATCTAGATTTTACTTACATTATACAAGATTAATAATTTGCCGTTGTTTGTAAGCACATGCTTACCGCAAAGCAATTATACCTGTGAGTACCGCAAAGAAATTATACCTGTGGAGTACCGCAAAGAAATTATACCTGTGGAGTACCGCAAAGAAATTATTCCTGTGAGTACCACAAAGAAATTATACCTGTGAGTACCGCAAAGAAATTATACCTGTGGAGTACCGCAAATAAATTATACCTGTGAGTACTGCAAAAAATTATACATGTAAATACTGTACAAAAATTGTACCCGTGAATGCCGTCAGACATTATACCTGTGAATACCGCACACATTTATAACTTCACAAAGAAATTTCAAAGAAACTCTAAAAAGGTCCAAATGATCTATGTCGCCTATCATGGTGAAACAAATCTCGGCCCATACATCGGAAGATGGGAAAACAATTTTCCAAAGATTTAGCTTGCAAATTTTGACACAGAAAATGAAATGATGCCAAGAGATTTAGCTGAGATATTTGAACACACAAATATAAAGATGCCAGGAGATTTAGCTTACAACTGTACTTATGTTAAAATTGTAAAAATGTTACAATTTTGCCTAAGTTACAATTTCAGCTATTTAACAACTGTAGCTATGTAACAACTGTAGTTATGTTACACTTGTACCAATGTTATAAATGTACCTATGGTATTCAAAAGTTAATCTCGCCATATATTAGCACTAACGTGGACAATGCAAATGTTTAGAACACTTGATTGAGTTGTTACTGTCAAGATGACTTGTCTTTAATGTCATTTTGATATTCAACCTGACATTTCCGTGGTACGCAAAGGTTGGACACTCAGATAGAACTTATTTTTATGCCAGGCCCTAACCAAGCTTATTAAGTTGTTGATTTTATTTCTCCCCCTCTCAGGTCAGGAGCAGACATTCCCTAGGCGTATCTCATAAGCATTGATCCAGTGGCTAGGGTTAGGGTTAGGGTTAGGGTTAGGGCTAGGCAATACCAGTGGCAATACTGAGTGCCCTACTTAGTGCGATTGATTATTTACTCAATTGTGCCCACTGGCACTCTCCTGTTTGTCCAATTGTGCCCAATGGCACTCTCCTGTTTGTCCAATTGTGCCCACTGGCACTCTCCTGTTTGTCCAATTGTGCCCACTGGCACCCTCCTGTTTGTCCAATTGTGCCCACTGGCACTCTCCCGTTTGTCCAATTGTGCCCACTGACACTCTCCTGTTTGTCCAATTGTGCCCACTGGCACTCTCCTGTTTGTCCAATTGTGCCCACTGGCAGTCTCCTGTTTGTCCAATTGTGCCCACTGGCACTCTCCTGTTTGTCCAATTGTGCCCACTGGCACTCTCCTGATTGTCCAATTGTGCCCACTGGCACTCTCCTGATTGTCCAATTGTGCCCACTGGCACTCTCCTGTTTGTCCAATTGTGCCCACTGGCACTCTCCTGTTTGTCCAATTGTGCCCACTGGCACTCTCCTGTTTGTCCAATTGTGCCCACTGGCACTCTCCTGTTTGTTCAATTGTGCCCACTGGCACTCTCCTGTTTGTCCAATTGTGCCCACTGGCACTCTCCCTGTTTGTCCAATTGTGCCCACTGGCACTCTCCTGTTTGTCCAATTGTGCCCACTGGCACTCTCCTGATTGTCCAATTGTGCCCACTGGCACTCTCCTGATTGTCCAATTGTGCCCACTGGCACTCTCCTGTTTGTCCAATTGTGCCCACTGGCACTCTCCTGTTTGTCCAATTGTGCCCCCTGGCACTCTCCCTGTTTGTCCAATTGTGCCCACTGGCACTCTCCCTGTTTGTCCAATTAAAGTGGGTTAGGGTCGAACATAAAAATAAAGCAATTTTCTTTTGTTTTTTTGGGGATGTTTGTTTAAACAACTCCGTCTGAATAATCAATTTTTTTTCTATTTCAGCTTTCTTTATATGTTGGTATAATTATGTTACTGGTGACATGAAACTGTATAGAGCTGAAATAGGGTAAAAAAGCTGTTAAATAATAAGCTGTTAACCTTTAATAATAGGATGTTTATTCAGACGGTAACTACTTAAATTCAAATCTATCAGAGTCTTGGACTCCAGAAAAGCTTTAAAATAAATTAATTAGACACGAACAATTTCTGTCAATAAAACACTATATGATCAGCTTCAATAATAATTGTACATAATACGCAAGTAAACGTTTCGGCAAATGCCTTCATCAGTATATAACAGAACATTTAAAATAAGTATTAATTAAATTTACATTATATATATATATATATATATATATATATATATATATATATATATATATATATATATATATACATATATGTATTATCCTACCTAAAAATATATAAAACAATAGGAGTAGTCTCCCTCCTATTCTGTTATATATTATTCTATTCACTCAAGTTATTCCTGTCCAATTAATTTACCCAAATATATATTGACATTCTATCACCCCACTCGTGCCTTCAACTGCAATCATGCCTTCAACTCCACTCATGCCTTCAACTCCACTTATGCCTTCAACTTCACTGACGCCTTCAACTCCACACATGCCTTCAACTTCATTTATGCCTTCAACTCAACTCACGCCTTCAAATGCACTCATGCCTTCGACATCACTCATGCCTTCAACTCCACACATGCCTTCAACTCCATTTATGCCTTCAACTGCACTCATGCCTTTAACCCCATTCATGCCTTCAACTCCACCCATGCCTTCAACTCCACCCATGCCTTCAACTCCACTTATGCCTTTAGCTCCACTCATGCCTTTCACTCCACTCATGCATTCAACTCCACTCATGCCTTCAACTCCACTCATGCCTTCAACTCCACTCATGCCTTCATCTCAACTCCTGCCTTCAACTCCACTCATGCCTTCAACTCAACTCATGCCTTCAACTCCACTCATGCCTTCAACTCCACTCATGCCTTCAACTCCACTCATGCCTTCAACTCCACTCATGCCTTCAACTCCACTCATGCCTTCAACTCCACTCATGCCTTCAACTCCACTCATGCCTTCAACTCCACTCATGCTTTCAACTCAACTCATGCCTTTAACTCCACTCATGCCTTCAACTCCACTCAAGTCCTATTACATGATATAATAAATAAAACTTGCTAACCAATTGCTCCTTATACCCAATATTTCTCCAATTTTGATGACTCTCTACCCTCAAATTGTTCCACCGTGTCCAAATGTGGATGATTCTCTCCACTCAAATCTTTTCACCGCCTCCAAATGTGGATGATTCTCTCCACTCAAATCTTTTCACCGCCTCCAAATGTGGTTGATTCTCCAAGCCCAAACAAATCCTTCCAACTGCACAGCTCTAAAATAAACTCTGGTTTTAGTCAACCCCACAATTGTTTATGCCCTCTATTTTTCTTAGAGCACCACATCCATTAACTAAACTCTGTTAGCTTTTCGGCTTTTAAAAATACACATTTTAAGAAGAACAAAAATAGACTCGTTTTTTTTTTAAAAATAAAAGACCCCAGCACCCCATAAAAAATAGATATAATTTATACACTAGCCAATGTAATCGAATTTTGCCCGGGATTGCATTTAGAAAAAAAAAACTTCAACAGCAATTTATATAAAATTGAAATTTAGGACCATGTAAAAAATAAAAGTCTCTAAAGTAAAAAAAAAAAACTGTATGCATAAATAAAAATAATTTTGTCAACGTTTCGTTCTACGGCGGTATCCCATTCCCAGTAGGGATCTCGTTTACAAATAGGACCCCATTTCTTTTGGATCTCGTTTCCAAATAGGATCCCATTTCATTGGGATCTCACTTCCCGATGTGATTTCGTTCCCAGTTGAATATCATTTCCTTAAGCCTTAAACTTCATGTATGCATATAGTTTATAGCGTATGGCATATTAATGGACAAATAATTTGTAACTCTCTAGAAACTTCAAATAATTTTCTTTAATATGGATATATAAACTTTTAAAACAATCGCATAAAAAATGTAGCCTATGTATTTGTCGTTGGTATTTATTATTTTCCATCCCAGAAAAAGACAACACATGGTCAGAGCAGATTTCAGAGTTCTCTCCCCATGAAAAAAAACCTGAAAACGGATGATCCAATGGTTTAAGCTGAAGACGCACGCGACCATTAATGTAGATTTGTCTGGTGCGTTGTGCGTGGAGAGGTGTGTTGCGTAGGAACTGGCCCCCATGTCTCTGAGAAGAAAGACAGTGAACAGGGTACGCAATCGATTCGAGAGTAAACCCACTATTGTATGAAAGGAAGAATGAGTGTCTTATAGAAATGGAATGAAAGAAATATATAAAGATTATTCAGGCAACTTGTAATGGGCAGGTGTTTGTTTAAGAGAAGGAGAGGACTGCAGAAATAGAGAAGTTTTGAGAAGAGACAAACCAAGAAAAAAAAACTAGGGATTTCGAGTCTAGGGTAGAGAGAGAGAGTGTGTGAGAGAGTTAGAGATGAAAGAGAGAGAGAGAGAGAGAGAGAGAGAGAGAGAGAGAGAGAAAGAGCGAGAGAGAAGGCTGGACAAAGATTCATAAAATTCAAAGTAATGTCTGATGCAAACAGTGAGGTGTAAACTCATATAAGGCGTGAAGCATCGACAATTTGTCTCCCACAAACCTGTGTAAGAGAAGGAGAGGACTGAAGAAATAGAGAAGTGTAGAGAAGAGACAAAAAAAGAAAAAAAAACTAGGGATTTCGAGTGTAGGGTAGAGAGAGAGAGTGTGTGAGAGAGAGAGAGATGAAAGAGAGAGAGAGAGAGAGAGAGAGAGAGAGAGAGAGAGAGAAAGAGCGAGAGAGAAGGCTGGACAAAGATTCATAAAATTCAAAGTAATGTCTGATGCAAACAGTGAGTTGTAAACTCATTTAAGGCGTGAAGCATCGACAATTTGTCTCCCACAAACCATGTCAGTAGATGGAAAATCAAGGTGAAGTATCGACCATTTGTCTCCCACAAACCATGTCATTAGATGGTCAAATCAAGGGTGAAGTATCGACCATTTTTCTCCCACAAACCATGTCATTAGATGGTGAAAACAATAGTGAATTATCGATCATCTTTTGTATGTCATGTCATGTATGATGCGTAAATCTCTGGGGGGTTCTTTGTTCACCACACCTCACCAGTATGGTAATAACTGTAAAAATATGAATGTTGGTGTCACCATAGCTCACGTTCATAATACTAGCTGTAGCAATATGAATTTTAGTGTCATAATAGCTCACCTACATAATAATAAAAGTAGCAATATGAATTTTTGTGTCACCATAGCTCACCTACATAATGCTAACTGTAGCAATATGAATTTTAGTGTCACCATAGCTCACCTACATAATACTAACTGTAGCAATATGAATTTTAGTGTCACCATAGCTCACATACATAATACTAACTGTAGCAATATGTATTTTAGTGTCACCATAGCTCAAGTTCATAATACTAGCTGTAGCAATATGTATTTTAGTGTCACCATTTCTCACGTTCATAATACTAGCTGTAGCAATATGAATTTTAGTGTCACCATATCTCACGTTCATAATACTAGCTGTAGCAATATGAATTTTAGTGTCACCATAGCTCACCTACATAATGCCAACTGTAGCAATATGAATTTTAGTGTCACCTTAGCCCACATATATAATGCTAACTGTAGCAATATGAATTTTAGTGTCACCAAAGCTCACCTACATAATGCTAACTGTAGCAATATGAATTTTAGCGTCACCTTAGCCCACCTACATAATGCTAACTGTAGCAATATGAATTTTACTGCCCAGATAGCTCATCTACATAATACTAACTGTAGCAATATGAATTTTAGTGTCACCAAAGCTCACCTACATAATACTAACAGTAGCAATAAGAATTTTAGTGTCACCATAGCTCACCTACATAATGCTAACTGTAGCAATATGAATTTTAGTGTCAATATAGCTCACCTACATAATACTAACTGTAGCAATATGAATTTTAGTGTCACCAAAGCTCACCTACATAATACTTATTGTAGCAATATGCATTTTAGTGTCACCATAGCTCACCTACATAATGCTAACTGTAGCAATATGAATTTTACTGTCAATATAGCTCACCTACATAATACTAACTGTAGCAATATGAATTTTACTGTCAATATAGCTCACCTACATAATACTAACTGTAGCAATATGAATTTTACTGTCAATATAGCTCACCTACATAATACTAACTGTAGCAATATGAATTTAAGTGTCACCATAGCTGACGTACATAATACTAACTGTAGCAATATGAATTTTATGGTCACCATAGCTCACCTATGTGGTACTAACTATAACAATACGCACATTACAGCAACTGAAGTAGTAACCTGATGTCGGCCATCAATTTCCTTGTAATCTACACTAACGCCGTTCAAAGAACATTCGCAAAAGGAAAAAGCGGCCTAGAAAAAAAAAATCAGCTCATCTTATTTTAGCTGAGTATTTTCTTGGCCCTGCTGTCTTTTTGGCCCTGCTGTCTTCTTCGCCCTGCTGTCTTCTTGGCCCTGCTGTCTTCTTTCCCTGCTGTCTTCTTGTCCCTGCTGTCTTCTTCGCCCTGCTGTCTTCTGACGGAGACCAGCGATTGAAACGGTCCCGTGGCTAGCGGGAGTCAGCAAAAGGAGTGAGAGGGAAGAAATGTTATGGACGCTGCGTGGTGCTGATGATGGCACATCACGATGTGTGCCCTCGATTATTCACCAGCTGTCTGAATGAAGATTCGCGGGCCCCACCGTGATATGTGTCTGTGTGTGTGTGTCAAATAAATCTGTTTCCCCGATGAAAGGTAAAATATTTGGTAAATTGTAGATACTCGCGCAACTGTGGATTAGGGTTATTGAGATCATCTTAAGAGTAAACCTGGATTACTTTTAATGGATTTTTCAGTGGATTTTTAAAAACTTCTCGTGTGTTTGTGTATTGTTAATAATAGCATCTTGATCACTTACCTTAATGGAAAATATTACAGGTAAGGATTTTCAGAGTAAAATAGAGAAAGAAAATGGACTTCAATCTGATTGGATTAAAATGTAATAGATGTGCCAGCTCAACCAGGAGAACATTTATTAACTAGACAGGTAAGAAACTTGCACATTTTATCATTTTTATGTTTAATTATCTGCATCAAAAATTTAATAAATACATGCTTAAAAATGTTTTTTGAGGACATCTAGAAATTTGAGATAAAAATATAAATATCCCTCTTATTTGAGAATCTAATCATTCTTGCGTCAAATTTATTTTTAAAAAACTACATCTAAAGCGATCTCTTACATGACGTAAGCTATGACATAAGCTATGACGTAAGCTTTGTCCGTCTAATGTATATGTTTACATAAAGTGGGTGTTGACTTACTATGAGAATGATTTCCATTTATTTTGCTTGTTTTATTACCATTGCATTATCTTGAATAGTGCTTCCCAAACTTTATTACTAGTGCGGCCTATTCTAGATTCAATTTCTATGGGGGCGGGAAAGGGGCGTTGGGGCTGTAGTCCTATTATGTGGGCGGGAGAGGGGCGTTGGGGCTGCAATCCTACTATGTAGGCGGAAGAGGGGCGTTGGGGCTGTAGTCCTACTATGGGGAGGGGCGTTGGGGCTTTAGTCCTACCGTTAGGGTGGGGTAGGGGCGTTTTGGGCTTTAGTCCTAATATAAGGGCGGGGTAGGGGCGTTGGCACTTTGGACCTACCTACTATGGGGCGGGGGCTTTGGGGTTTTAGTCCTACCAGATGTCCTACCAGATGTTCTACCAGATGTTTTACCGGATGTCTTTCAAGCTAAATGTGTTTAAGATTATCATGAAGCGGCCGCAGACTTAGACGTTCATTGCAAGCTTATAGGGTTAGGGTTAGGCCGCAGTTAGGGTTAGGGTTAGGGTTATGTCGCAGACCTAGACAGGCGGTGGCAGCTGATAGAGTTAGGCCAGAGACTTAGACGCTTAGGATCAGAATATAGGGTTAGGGTTAGGCAGCAGACGTAGACGGGGCAGAATATAAGGTTAGGATTAGGCCGATGACTTACCCGTTCAAGGGCAACTGATAGGGTTAGGGTTAGGATTGGGTCGCCGACTTAGACGTTCACTGGGTTAGGGTTAGGGTTAGGTTTAGGGTTGGGTCGCAGACTTAGACGTTCACTGCCAGCTTATAGGGTTCCTGGAACCACCAATTTTGAATATACAGATTTGAAATTGTTCCGTTTGCTCGTCCTTCTCTCGGACTCTTTCATTTTTTAATTGTCTGCGTCATCATTCTTTTATCGGAAGAACAACCCTGGCACACTTTTCGTAAGATGAGTTTGCTTATACTAGGGTATGTATTGGGTGTGGTGATCATTTTATCCACTAAACAAACCTTTGCATTAAAAAAAAAAATAGGATCCGAGAGTTTATTACTTTAAAATAAAACAAAAATTATAATATACACGTCTTTAACTTTTTATAATCATTTATATTAACTTGTTTTTCCGTGGCTGACTGGCTGGATGGCGGACTGGCTAAATCTTCGGACGGATTTCACCCACCTCTCGCATACGTATCAAGCTGAAAGCACATAAACTGGTTGCACAAGAAAACATTCTTTTAAATTTTCACCCGCATACCCCAAATCCAACCCCCACCCCCCACCCTCCTTTAAATTTTCAAGAGGTAGATGAATGAAATTTGATGAAACTGATTTCACGAAGTCGAAGTGCAGACATCTGCACACAGTGAGATTCTTTAAACTATTTTTTTTTAATAGTTTAATTTATTCTATTTAATTCTATAACATATATTTTTTTTAAATTTTATAATGGAATAAAAGGAAGTTTTCGCTAAAGTATGTGAAATATCTATAAAGCAAGGATAAAACATATATTTATAGTTCATTTTATAATGTCTCTTATAGCCTAAAAAAAATTGTTAAGTTTATAAGTAAATTAGATTTAACTATGTTGGTATATATATATATATATACATATACATATACATATGCATATACATATACATATACATATACATATACATATACATATACATATATATATATATCGCAAATGCGTTTTGGGCGTAATATTTTCTTTTGATTTTTTCTGAAATAGTTGGTGAACTAAATCTATGGTGTAAAAGTCGGTGGGTCTTTGGAATATTAATATAGTTCAGGGGTTCAGGCCGTGGGAAAAAATATGGGGATGTGAACAATTTTCCCTCTAAGGTTTGTTGGTTCGTGTGCAAAATCATAAGGTTGTGAGCAAATTTTTACAGCATCAATTTTGTGTGCGCAAAATTGTACAGCCTACAGACACAAACACACACTTAAGTGGAAATTAGCTGACGCGGTACTCAAAACTGCTGCGCTGCGTCTGTGAGATTACTACGCGGTCGCGCAGCCGCGCAGCAGGGAACATTCGTTGTGAACTTTGTGAGGGGCGTACTATTTGGTCTTCGTACAAAATCCGTTAATGGTCTCCATGTTTTGTTACAGTTTCAGCCCGCCATTTCAGCTGATAAGTAACTTTTATAAAAGATTTGTACAATAAAAAAACAAACACAAACCTTTGTTTTTACGGGCTGATAAATTACAAACCTAATTATTAGAAAGCTTTTTTAAAAAAAAATTTTCATTAATTTAAAGTATCTTTTGAGATAGAACTATATTTTGTGTGTAAAATTAACAATTAGATTTAATCTAAAAACAATCTAGATCTAACTAAAAAGTGGGATAAGATTAGATTAAAATTGGCGTGAATGCATGCATGTGTGCATGTGTGAATATGTGCATGTCTTAATGTGTGCATGTGTGATTGTGTACATCTTTCAATGTCCGCATGTGTGAATGTGTGCATGGTAAATAAGTGCATGAGTGATTATGTGTATCTTAGAATGCATAAATGGCGAATGTGTGCATGTGTGTTTGCTTGAATATTTGCATGTGTGAATTTTATGCATGTTTGAATGTGTGCGTGTGTGAATGTGTACATGTATGAATTTGTGCATGAGTAAATGTGTGAATGTGTCAATCTGTGCATGAGTAAATGTGTGCATGTGTCAATGTGTGCATGGGTGAATGTGTGAATGTGTCAATGTGTGCATGAGTAAATGTGTGCATGTGTCAATGTGTGCATGAGTAAATGTGTGCATGTGTCAATGTGTGCATGAGTAAATGTGTGCATGTGTCAATGTGTGCATGAGTAAATGTGTGAATGTGTCAATGTGTGCATGGGTGAATATGTGAATGGGTGAATGTGTGCATGAGTAAATGTGTGCATGTGTGCATGGATGAATTTGTGACTGTGTGCTTGTGTGAATGGTGTATGGATCTCGATATATTTCTGCCCTACTTAAGATTTTAGAACATTCATTGACATTTATTCACAATCAAAAGAAAGGTTACAGTCGTGTGTTTGCGAATCACTGGCTTTGTTATTTAGGAGGGGGCAGAGGGAATGGTCCATCTCAGGCGTCACTTATTTCATATGGAGGGGCGTCATTTTTGTGGGTCGCTTGGGGTGGCCCGAATTCTTTTAGCAGGGTTTTACCCTATTAACTACGCCCTTGCTACTGATTAAAAAGAATTGTCCTTAAATACTTTAGTGTATCGTAAATGTCATCAACCAACACAATCTATAACACTAATCGTCTGTTTACTAATTCTAAGGGCAGCGTATCGTAAATGTCATCAAACACTATCGGTCTATTTACAAAGTCTGGAAGCTCTATCAGGATTAAATTTGACCAGGGATGGTTGGGTTAGGGTTAGGGTTGGGCTTTTGGTTTGGGTTTTGGTCATGGTTGGGTTAGGTTTAGGGTTAGTTTTGGTTAGGGTTAGGGTTACAGTTGGGTTAGGTTTAGGGGTAGGGGTAGGTTTAAAGTTGGGTTAGGATTAGCATTAGGGTTAAGGGGATAAAGTATCTGGACGACCGATGACAAATTTAATATATGAAAACAAATATCAATTATATCCATAGTAATTGCTGCAGTATTTAGGTTAGTTGCTTCCCCTTTAACACTTTTAACGATCCTACATTTCGCCCTTAATTACCCCAGTAGTGCTCACATTTGTCGCATGATTAACCACGTATTTTTAGGCTAAAAAGGGTATTTTAGAACCACTGAATTGGAACCAAACATTTGATAACAGTTCACTTCATTCGGAGACAATGTATATCAAGGCAATTAAAAAGCAGAGCTAATTGAAGAAAATGAGGCTACAGCTATGCTGTATATAATTGTCTCCCTTGAATTGTAAGTGACTTTAATACGTCCTATTTAGCATTGTCTCGGCCGTGACATTGGCATTCCAGTTAACTTGGTAACACAATATTCAACCTTGTTTGTGTCAGACCGTCATGTTTAACTGAAGATTCAGTTTAGGTGTAAGGTGAATTTTTGTCTTTGTTTTCTTGGTGTTGACAATTACACATGGTCTACTTCAAAGGTCGTCTAAAAATAGGAAAAAAATAGGATATTTTACATCAATAAGTAAAGGGAGGACATACACAATACTTGTTGTTTTTTTTTCATTCACTAAAGGGAGATAATTAGGTAAACATCATCCAATGGGAGATGAATTAGTAGAAATTAGCCTATGGAGCTGATATAGTAGACAGCCACTAAAGTTCTGTATAGAAACATGAGTCTCTAGGAGTTTGGATAATTCAACTATAACACGGGTGTTCGTATACATTAGTTGCGAGTTTTTATTGCTTTAATAAGCCGCTCTATATTTGATCCTTAGATTTGGAATTTTTATTTGGCTTGTTTACGTGGCTGTATATCCAGCGACTGCCAGTGAGCTTACAACGAAATACATTTGACGTGTCTAACTCTTAAACAATTCAAAGGATGTGTTACATTGAAATCATCAGTAAAATACTGTAACATTTCTCACGCACAGCTTCATGGCTTCTGTGACGTTCACAAGCAGTTGTAAGTTTAGGTATGTCACCACATATGAACACATATGTAGTTCTCACATACATGACCCAAATGTGTCTGTTTTTTTTTAATTCCCAACCCATTTATAACCATTCAGTTAAAACAGCGAATGTCCTTAACGACACACTTTACTTGTCTAGATCCAGCGACACACTTTACTTGTCTTGATCCACAGACACACTTTACTTGTCTTGATCCAGCGACACACTTTTCTTGTCTTGAGCCACAGACACACTTTACTTGTCTTGCTCCAGCGACACACTTTACTTGTCTTGATCCAGCGACACACTTTACTTGTCTTGATCCAGCGACACACTTTACTTGTCTTGATCCAGCGACACACTTTACTTGTCTTGATCCAGCGACACACTTTACTTGTCTAGATCCAGCGACACACTTTACTTGTCTTGAGCCACAGACATACTTTACTTGTCTTGATCCAGCGACACACTTTACTTGTCTTGCTCCAGCGACACATTTTACTTGTCTTGATCCAGCGACACACTTTAGTGTCTTGATCCAGCGACACACTTTACTTGTCTTGATCCAGCGACACACTTTACTTGTCTTGATCCAGCAACACATTTTACTCGTCTTTATCCAGCGACACACTTTACTTGTCTTGATCGAGCCGTCAAGGTTACTAATAATGCATAACTAACATCACCCCCTACCACTTCACTACAGGAGAGTGCAAAATAGGAGCCAAAATGATCAATAAATTGATCGTGGGCCCTTAAGATATAGAAGAAAACAGTTCAATCGTTTTTTTCCCGTCGTACTGCGAAGCGATTCTTACCTTATTTTGCTTGAATCATATCTGGGTAAGAGTAAAACCTGTTGATAAGAGTTATTCCCCGTTAAAAGTTTTAAAATTGTCCAACTTTGATTCGCATTTATAATGTTAATTTTGGAATAATCTTTTTTTCAGATTATAGCTATTAATATAACATTATAGATACAAATCACCCGCGTGGCAACAGTAGACAAGTCCCTATGCATTAAAGTTTCTAATAATGTGTGTGATAACACTAGACAAGTCCCTATGTATTAAAGTTGGTAATAATGTGTGTGATAACAGTAGACAAGTTCCTATACATTTAAGTTACTAATAGCACATGTCACATCAATTAGACAAGGCCCTATCACATTACAGACCCTACTAGCACGTGTGATTTCAGTAGATAAGGCCCATCACATTACAGCTACTTCTAGAGTGTGTGACATCAGTAGACACGGCCCTATTACATTGCAGCTACTTATAGAGTGTGTGACATCAGTAGACAAGGTCCTATCACATTACAGCTACGAATAGCACATGTGAAATCAGTAAACAAGGCGCTATCACCTTACAGCACCTACTAGCACATGTGACATCAGTAGGCAAGCCCCTATCACACTACAGCTACAACTAGCACTTGTAAATCAGTAGACAAGGCCCTATCACATTACAGCTACTTATAGAGTGTGTGACATTAGTAGACCTACTAGAACATGTAACATCAGTAGATAAGGCCCTATTACATTACAGCTCCTACTAGCACATGTGACATCAGTAGACAAGGTCCTATCATATTACAGCTACGAATAGCACGTGTGACATCAGTAGACAAGGCCCTATCATCTTACAGCTACTTTTAGCACGTGTAACATCAGTAGACAAGGCCCTCATCACCTTACGGCTCCTACTAGCAAATGTGACATCAGTACACAAGGCCTTATAACCTTACAGCTCCTACTAGCACATGTGACATCAGTAGACAAGAACCTGTCACATTACAGCTCCTACTAGTGTCAAATATTCTTGTTGTTGAATATTTGGCTCGTTGTTTAGGTTTATGATTCTCGCTTTTGTTTACATGTCTTGTAAATCTTGTCACACAACAGACTAGGTTGATTCATCAAAACAATACGCTTCAAGGTACATAAGACATTTATTTGCTGACAGCATTACTAGATTAATGCGTCTCAAAGTTTAGTGAACATGAATCCAAAGTATATGGCAATATTCCAATCAGCAAAACATATCATGACAAAATCCACTATCTCCCAAAAAAGACGTCTCGCTGTAGCGAGTCCTATCTCTCGTCTAACCTCTGTGAACGTAATCCCCCCGTGACATAATAATTATTCTCCTCCCACTCTCACGTCTGTGAACCCTTTATACCCCAAATCTCATGCCTCGTTCACTCCACTATCATTCGCCCGTGACATGAAATTAGTTCACAATCCGCATTCGTCCTCAAATCAACACACACACACTACCTCATGATTTCATGACCTTGACAACTAGCACATGTGACATCAGTAGACAAGACCCTATCACATTACAGCTCCTACTAGCACATGTGACATCAGTAGAAAAGGCCCTATCACATTACAGCTCCTACTAGCACATGTGACATCAATAGAAAGTGCCCTATCACATTACAGCTCCTACAAGCACATGCGACATCAGTATAAAGGGCCCTATCACATTACAGCTCCTACTAGCACATGTGACATCAGTAGAAAAGGCCCTATCACATCACAGCTCCTACTAGCACATGTGACATCAGTAGAAAAGGCCCTATCACATTACAGCTCCTACTAGCACATGTGACATCAGTATACAGGGCCCTATCACATTACAGCTCCTACTAGCACATGTGACATCAGTATACAGGGCCCTATCACATTACAGCTCCTACTAGCACATGTGACATAAGTAGAAAAGGCCCTATCACATTACAGCTTAAGGTTTAAATCTTTGTTAACAGCCCGATTTGTGGGCGTACGAAGACGGGGTCGGAGAAGGATTTTGCCCCAAAGGATGTTTTAGGTCGTGGCAGTTTTGCTGATCTACACAAACCAGATATGGCTTAGGAACGATAAGTATGTCTCTGTAATGTATTTTTGCGGTTGATATGCAGGAAAGTGATTCCCTCCCTTTATTAAGCACTTCGATCAGTGCACCTAAACTAAATACTTTTTGTTTTTATATTTAAAAAAAAAAAAAAAATTTAAAAAAAAATTACTAAGACCTTGGTCAATTAAAAAGAAAAAAAAATCATTTACAAGATGTCATGGGCGAGGTAAACAATACCATTACCTCGAGCAGCAGACATTTCAATTCGGGAGTCAACTACAACCAAATGACCTTTACACTGCTTTCCAAATGGCCTTGAAAAGATTGTTTTTTAGTTGTTTTTTTTCAATTTTGATGCCTTTCTAAATAAGACCGGGGGAAAGGACCCAGGACGAAAGGCTAAGCCCTTGTGTCGGATAGACCGGGGGAAAGGACCCAGGACGAAAGGCTAAGCCCTTGTGTCGGACCTTGTGTCATGGTGGCGGACAGTTTTTGCACGGACTTTGGTGCATAGAAATAACAAAAAACAAAACAACATGTCATATTTTGTCTCCCTTGCTTCGGTCATTTCTTTTAATATTAAAACGTGGATGCACCTATGACCAATGGATATAACACTAGGTCTTACTTTATTTTTACAAATATAATTCTTGTTTTTTTTTCCTTTTCCTTGTTATTTTAAAAAAAAAAATTCTTCCTTATCTTTCTAAAATAAATATTTTTTGTCTTTTAAGATGCCTCTCACAATTATTGTCAACACTTTGTTTATTGAAGGATATTTGGGTTGACATAACAGCTAATTCATTGTGTGTTCGTGTGTGTGTTCAGTTAAGCCTTTTAGTGATTGTAAACAACTAGTGTGTCAAAAGCATGCACCCGTTTCGGTCTGTTGGACATTGTTGTTCGATGTTTTTAGTTTCTAAAAATCGGTAAACGCAGTGCTTGGTGCGCAATTCGAAAAGATGTGCAATGTTTTTATTATTTAGTCCCTGATATTGCAGTTACAAAAAAAAAATTGCTGTAACAGTGTATAGACACATGACAGCGAGCACCATTAGAAAATTGAAAACAGGAATATTTTGAGATCATGAGATGTTTTAACAATGAGCGATATCTATTTACTGAATATCTTTAAACTTTCTCTTGCATCCACATCATCTGAGCACGAAGCAAAATACTTGGTAATATAATACATGCTTTTTTTATTATTCTAAACTCCGACTTCAACTTTAAATGTGTTAATTTACAAATGTTATTTGGCAATGGGGGAAAATCTCATCATAATCAATAAAACCAAGGGTTGATTGACTTTCTGATTAATGCTTCTTAGTTCACATGATTTTAATTCAACACCATTTCCTGGCACTTTCCCATTTTTTGATGACACGTCAGAATGTTAATACATTAGCATAAATCTATATCGTCTGAAATGAAATAATGTCATGCTTAAATAAGATACTCTCTTTGCCGGAAACAAACATCATTGACAGACTGACGTGTGTCTTAGTAAGCTCGTTATGGACTGTGAGATGGACCTGAGAAGAACTGTAGCATTGACTTGCGATGGACTGTGAGATGGACTGTGACAAGGACTGTGTGATGGACTTGTGATGGACTGTGAGTTGGACTTTGAGATGGACTGTGAGATGGACTGTGAGATGGACTGTGAGATGGACTCTGAGATGGATTGTGAGATGTACTTGCGATGGACTTCGACAAGGACTTGAACTTGACTTGCCTCTAGTAGAAAAAAAATTAAATATAAAACTTTGCTCAAACGTAATTGCGTTATTATCTCAACATGATTAAACAGACAAATTGTATCATTCAAAACTAGACTTCCCTGGCAGAAAAGATGAAGACAGAAAAATGATATCTAAGAAAGCTGTGCCAGCAAGCTCATTAGTGCTCCATTACATCACGAGCAAAATCCAGTTCGCCGGTCATGGGATATGAAATGCTAGGAGCTAAAGTCATGATAAGCTGGTTGTGAGCTTTGATTAGAAAATGTCGCAAGACCGTGAAGGTGGAGCTAACTTGCTCTATACTGGTTTGTTATCAATTATGTCCCTGGTTATCTTGTCCAGCTCTATAAATATTACGTTCTGGTTTTATTCCTAGTGTCTGATTCACCTAACAGAAATCGTTTCTGTGTAAACAAGTTTAAAAAAAACTGCATGAATTTAAAGTATGTTCATAGATGAAGGAAATTTTTCTTAACGCTTCTTGAAACTTGAGTTAAAAACATTGGATTTAGACTCTTTTTGCCATATTTTAAACTTACACTCGAAGTCTTGTGTTTAAATACTGAAAACATTACGAAATTTAGTCGTTTTTAAAGTAAAAAGTAGTTTCAATATAATTAAAAATTATGAAATGTACCCATTATATTAGCTCTGTTTTCTCTTTCTAACTGCTAGCCTTGACCTGGGCACGTAAGCAATCCTTTCCTCTCAAATATCTCCCACTGACAATCTACCACTTGATGGTTTTCTTGTCTATTAACGGTTTAAGCACTTTGAAGCATGATCTTCCCCAAAGTCAGAACATGTGAAGATGTTTTTAAGTCTCAACATGTGAAGTTGTTGTTAATTAAGTACAGGTGAAGATGTTGGTATTCCAGAAGATGTGTAGATGTTGTTGACTGTCCTAAAAGGTCCTAAATGTACTGCTAATACTCCGACACCGTCATTAAGCTTCCATTGATGTTATATTGAGCTAAAGTCACTGCCTTCTATTTTTACTTTTAATGAAATCAAATTGGCTCTTAAAAAAAAAATTTTCAGCATTCCTAACAAATGGAAATACATCACTAATTCAAGTAACACCATTTGAAAGCAATTGTATCAATTTAATCCATAAACCCTTGTAGGACTTTCACCATCACAAAAATTTGCTAAGGCAATTTCAACTAAAAGTTATGAAGGTTATCAAATTCGCGCCTGGTGATTACAAATCAATAAAATATTCATGTTAAGATTCCCAAATTTACCTTGCTGTGAATGGAATTCTTACTGCTAGGCTTTGAGTACAATCAAAGCTTTTGCTGTTCAAATAGAAGCAGTTGCGTAATATCCAACTACAATTTTTTTTTCAAAATCTAAATAATTTATTTTTTAATGTGAGTATTAGAGTAAAACCTTTATTGAAACCACAATAGCTAATCTATTGTAAAAATCAACATATATTAAAAGATAATATATAGTTAATATGACCACAGATGTGATGATCGCCTTTTTCAAATCTCATACAAAATAAGATATGGAAACGCTTTTTCATTTCTTAAAACTAATGGAAATATGTTTAATCAATAAACCACCATTTATCAATGAATAACATTTAAAAAAATAATGATTACTATTATTGGTCATTCAAAATGGATTATAGTAACTCCTGCTATGACCATTATGCTAGTTGTAAACTGGGCTGTAAGTGCACTCCTACTATGACCGTTAAGCCAGTTGTGAACAGGTCTGTAAGTGCACTCCTACTATGTCCATTATGCTAGTCGTAAACTGGGCTGTAAGTGCACTCCTACTATGACCGTTAAGCTGGTTGTGAACTGGTCTGTAAGAGCACTTCTTCTATGACCGTTAAGCTAGTTGTGAACTGGTCTGTAAGAGCACTTCTTCTATGACCTATAAGTTAGTTGTGATCTGGGCTGTAAGTGCACTCCTACTTTGACCGTTAAGCTACTTGTGAACTGGGCTGTAAATGCACTCCTACTATGACCGTTAAGCTAGTTGTGAACTGGTCTGTAAGTGCACTCCTACTATGACCGTTATGCTAGTTGTGAACTGGTCTGTAAATGCACTATTACTATGACAATTATGCTAGTTGTGAACTGGTCTGTAAGAGCACTCCTACTATGACCGTTATGCTAGTTGTGAACTGGTCTGTAAGAGCACTCCTACTATGACCGTTATGCTAGTTGTGAACTGGTCTGTAAGAGCACTCCTATTATGACCATTATGCTAGTTGTGAACTGGTCTGTAAGAGCACTCCTACTATGACCGTTAAGGTAGTTGTGAACTGGTCTCTAAGAGCACTCCTCATATGACCGTTAAGCTGGTTGTGAACCGGTCTGTAAATGCACTCTTACTAGGACCATTATGCTAGTTGTGAACTGGTCTGTAAATGCACTCCTACTATGACCATTATGCTAGTTGTAAACTGGGCTATAAGTAAACTTCTTCTATGACCTATAAGATAGTTGTGAACTGGGCTGTAAGTGCGCAGATGGCTGGTTGAAATTTGTATTATTAAAAACGTTGATCATTCCACTTTTCAAAACATGTTTTAAAGCAGAATTTGCTGGTTTCATATTTACAAAAATAAGTTTCAAAGTGATTTTATTTCCATTTAGATTTGCTTGGTGTTACTTTAAAATTAAGTCAATTAACTCCTCAGGCAGGACGAGACTTGTAATGTGCACCGACACTCATGCATATTCTTTGAACAGATGAGCACGTGATGTCAGAAAAACAGACATATGATTCATAACATCATACAAATAAAGGAAAGTCTGTTAAAACGTTGTCCCACACTGCATCACACTGATTTGATAAATAAACATTTTCGATAGCTTTAAAACTGATTTCACTCGGTGGAAATGAAAACTCTCTGGTTGAGGGAGAACCGCATCTTCTTTAGATAACGTCTTTGAAATGCAGAAACTGCGATATTTAGTGACCAGACCTAAAGATGTTCCGGCTTGCTGGACACTATGTTGGTCAAGCCTGTAAATTACAGTAACTAAAAAGATTTTAAAACAAATAAGAGTTACTTAGTTTTTCAAAACTTTTCCAACCACGAGTGTAAGAAAAATAACTGTGACATAAGAGAACTATGACATGATTGTAGAATATTTTTTTTAAACATTAATGTACATCACTGATAACTTGTAGAAATCAGATTATTTGTCCGTTAACTGAACTATTTATTCAAACTGTATTTCATGGTTTTTTTATTACCAACGATATAATTAAAATGGCAGATAATGAAGCTTGACGTCACACATCACAGTGGAGAATAAAGGAATTCAGCGTCTGGCATTTCAAAGCTTTGACTGTGACTGACACAGTTACATCGAGATGAAAGGCCAAATCCTTAAAAATTTAATTCATAGATGAAAAGAACAATCGAGATAGAAGTTAAGTGGTTTAGTCTATTTGCTTTCAAGCAAGTATGTTTCTTTTATGATGGGTTAGAACAGAGAACTTAGAGAAGGATTTCTTTGCTCAAAGAGACTCGATTTGCAATCATGAATTATAGCTTCACTACGTTTCTGTTAAATTGCAGATTTGTAAGCCAGGAGTAAAAGGTCCGTTGGATGGCGTGTGATTAATTGATTATGTCAGTAGTATTTTCTGTGTTTAACTGATTAAGATAGAAGAACGGAAAAAAATTGCTCTAACCCAATGGATTTTATTTATTGGGTTAGAGCAAAGAAAGGGGGAAAGAAGGAAAGGGGGGAGGGGGCCAGTAGCTCCATCGCAGTGCGCATGTCTCGAGACCATCAGGTGGTTCACTTCACAAACTATATATTCTTTCAATAAAATATCTTTATCACACAACTAAGCTACATCTTGAACTGCCATTACTCACAAGACCACGCTAAACAATAATTATACGTCACATTCCTTTTCTTGCAATGCGTCACAAAATATCAAAAATTTAATAACCATATCTTCCCATCTAGTAAAGTTACTTGACAAAACATGAACTCAAGTAACGCACATTTAAGAATCCTAATTTTTTTTACTACACCCCTTCCCCATCATACGTCGCTGGACACTTTTTTTTCACGCCATGAACTACATTAAATATTATGATTCCCCAACCACTTTTAAACCGAATATTTTTTACACAATACTTAAATTGATATGATGTCATTTCCGAAAAGAAAATATTACGCACCAAACGCAATTGCGCTTTTAAAAATAGATATATACCATTTAGTGTAGTTATCGGGAATTATATTTTGCGTGCTATTGAACTCATTATTGAACCAGCTTAGCTTAGGTTAGTGCCACGAAAATATTATCCAGTTTATCGAAAAATCTGCCTCTCTCTCTGTCTCTCTCTTTATATATATAATATATATATAAATATATAAGAGTACCACCCAGTCCTTCCAATGCCCCAACGACAGTGACTTACTCCCTTTCACTTATCATCTTCCCCCATTTCCAAAATTCAGGGGAAAACATACAAATACAACCTCTAAACCGGGTAAAGCAATTGAAATTATAAGACAAATACTTCATCCTGGCATTAGGCTATTTCTTTGAATCTAACTGGGTTTTTGTCTAACAGTAACCCTACCTAAATTTTGTCTAGCTCTAGGCCTAACTATAGGTTGTTTAGTTCTAACCCTAATTAAATGTAGTCGAGCCCTAAACCTAACTAGATTTTGTCTAGCTCTAAAGCTAAATAGTTAATGTTAGGCTCTATACCTAATTCGATGATGTCTAGCCTTGACTAAATTTTATCTACCTGTAACGATAACTTTATGTTGTCTACCTCTAACCCTAAATCTATGTTGTCTAGCTCTAACATGACTGAATTTTGTCTAACACTAGGTGTATGGTGTCTAACACTTACAGTATGTTGTCTAACATTGACTACGTGAATTCCATCTTTCACTCTCTACTCCCCCCCCTCCCCGCTCCATTCAGGGTCCCTGGTAAATGGTGCCTTTGTCAGTGGCACAGATTACTTCAACCAATCCTGTTGAAATTAAAGCATTAGTTCCCCGACACCTCCAGGCGGGTGCCCAGCACTGCCAGCAAAATAAGGAATCAATATTTCTATCAGCCTCTGTTTCGGCGCTGCTCAGTCGTGGCGTGGATTCAATTTGACCACAATAATGAAGTCGTTACTCAATACTCGGTACCACAGAGGTAAGGAGTGCCTGTTGTTTCAAGATAATCTCCTTTTTGGGCTCAACACTGGGCCGGAATATCTTGATTTGAGTTTCACAACTGTGCAGTTCTGTTTTAAGCTCAAAGTTCCGAATCATTTGCATGTTATTTTTTTAAAAGTAAACTAATACCGCTCAAATCACACCGCGCACAATATAACACAATATCCGGTGCGCAGCAATTACTTGTCAATTCCAGACTCGAAAAAAAAGAAGATAACTAGTGGAGATTACAAGCAAAGATAACAATCAGGATTAAAAGGCTAATATGACAAGCTTAGATAAATAGAAGAGAAAATACCCCGAAATACAGACAAAATGGGACAGAAGAGACCAACAAAAAAAAAGATAACATGAAGAGATAACAAGCAGAGATAACAAGAATAGATAGCAAAAATTTTATCACAAAATAATAAGAATAAGTTTAGAGCACTTGATATAGTGTTTATTAATGTAAATAATTTTTTGACTGTTTTAAAAGAATAACTTTAAATAATACATTTTGAAGAAGTTATCATAAAAAAATGAAAAGAAAACAATTGTCTCTGTTCGACCGGGAATCGAACCCGTTATCAATCGCATCTTCCCAACAGATCAATATGCATCATCCCAATAGAACAATCAATATACATCCTCCAAACAGAACAATATTCACACTCCAAATAGAACAATAGGCACACTCCAAATAGAACAATATGTACCCTACAAATATGCACCCTCCAAATAGAACAATATGTATCCGCTCAATAGAACAATATGCACTCTCCAATATGCACACTCCAAATAGAACAATATGCACCCTTCAATTAGAATAATGTGCATCCTCCCAATATAACAATATGGACCCTTTAAATAGAACTATATGCACACTCCAAATAGAACAATATGTACCCTACAATTAGAACAATATGCATCCTCCAAATTGAACAAAATAGAACAATATGCATCCTTTACATATAACAATTTGAACCCTCCAAATAGAACAATATGCATCGTCCCAAAAAGAACAACATAAGATAAGATAAGATTCTTTTATTGATCTAAATAAATGGAAATGTTTTTTTTATTGCATTATACATTTTCAGCACAAAAATAAAACAATTTGAACACAAGACATTTATATTCTCTCAAGAGAACAATATTAAGTTTTGAGAAGTCTCATTATTTATACAATGGATATTCATACAAGTGACGAAACGTAGCTTTTCGGGAGAATTCAATGACCTGATGTGTTATCGCCAATACAAGTCATAAGGCAAGAAATTCTAATCAATAGTATAGGAATGCTCAAATTGGATCGCCCTTTTACGGCTAGAACTCTGGCAAAAATCTTTATCCGTTCAGCTGTGCAGTAATCGCGTATGTAACGTAGGGGTCGCTTGCTGTAGAAGACACCCCCATGGTCATGCTTAGAGCTCAAACCATTGTCTCTAGGGCTAGTGTGCAATGCCGCTAGTTCAGCTCCCTGTTGATGTGTAGCCTGTTGAATTAAGATCGAATTCGCCAGTATTCGAGTCAACAATTCCCTTGCTGGTGCTTACATTTCGTAAGAAAATTGGAAGTAATGAACATAATCAACAAGCTTAGTGCAATAGCCATGTACAGTTGAGGATATGTTAACATACTAACGTGTGCACAAGTATACATACATACTCATAATTCTTATAAACCATTATGTTAAATTGCTGCACTAAATGCATTCTATTGTTAGATGGCTTCAGTCGTCATTGTCAAACTGTATTCAAGCACTTAATTTTATCAACGCACACTTTTAAATCTCGGTAAATTCAAACCCAGAATCAGAGCCGAGGCAGAGAGCTGCTTGAAATAGCGTCGACAAAATAGAAACCACATGAGTCTTTCCATGTGGTAGCGGTTATCATGAGGTTGAAGAGCTTTTAACGCACACGACTGCCGGGCTGATAAAGCTGCCCCAGCCAGGTGAGCAGGTGAGCAGGTGATGGCATACAGATGGAGGATCTCATTTATTTCTTTAAATTTTATTTTCTTTTTATTTTCTAATCGAATTTATGGGCAGACATTCTAACTCCTCAACTGGTATTTATATTTCCTCTTCATGACTCATATTATAGATTTATTAATAATTTTTATAATTAATTGAACACTCACTAGCATCTTCAAATATGCCAGATTACATTGACTTTTCCTCAGTAGGCTTGATAATCGTACATCAAGTAGAATTAAATAGCAAGTGTTCACTCGCAATACCTTAGATCACGTTTTAACTGTTGTGACGCAGCACTCTTTCTAGATTTCAAATTATTTCACACACTCTCCCCTGGCTAAATTAAAAAAAAAATATATATTTCTTGAAAATTCCCGAAACCCATTGCATTGCCTCCCTCACCCCAGGGGTGTGACCGATGTTTACGAATCATAACAAAGGTTAGGCCATCGCTAAAACCGTACGGATGACGTCATTTCGCAAAAAGAAGTATCAGACGCTTAGCTGTTTGTAGTTTATTGCACCAAGGCCTTGTCTTGGCTTTGAATGTTTCCATAGCGTATCCCGAGAGTTACGGTTAGGGTTAGGGTTAGGGTTGAATGTTTCCATAGCGTATCCCGAGAGATACCTTTCAGTAGTTAAGCCCATTTAATATATTGCTTAATTTAAAAAACAAAACAAGATAATTTCAAATTTTTACATAAACATTGTATTTAGAACAAAATTCCAGTAATGATATATTATTATATACTCACTACACCAGTGAACCCAATCTCAGCCTTTGATCTCTCCCCTTATTGACCTAGTTAAGAGCTTCGTTCCCAGCAATCACAGACAAATGACCAGCCAATGGGAGACACTTTAGACTAACCGATGTTATCATTTCCGGGTGTCAGTGAATCCCTCGTGTCCTAAATTTAGAGACACTCCTGGAACGGAAGCTGAGTCGAGTCCTTGACTTTAAAAACAAAAAAGTAACCTCCGTTGGTAAACAAAAGCGTAAAGCCGTTAACGTCATGGCAGCGATTGTTAAAGTTTACTCCAGCTGATCTTAAGTTAAGTCCTAAATGAAGGCATTTAATTAAGTCACATAACTAAGTCATGAATGTAAGTCCTATATTTAAGTCACATAAATAAGTCATGAATGTAAGTCCTATAATTAAGTCACATAAATAGGACCTATAATTAAGCCTTATATTAAATCATATTATTAAGTCATATAATAAAGTCATATGATTAAGTCATTTAGTGGAATTTGTAATCTCTCTCTCTATATATATATTATGTTTAAATCTTTAAAACATGTGTGTGACCTCTGGAGGTTTTATCTTTTTTTATATGTTTGCATATTCATAAGACGTTCTTTAGCTGTATTTGTTAGCTGTGTTTGTAAGCTGTGTTTGTTAGCTGTGTTTGTTAGCTGTGTTTGTTAGCTGTGTTTGTTAGCTGTGTTTGTTAGCTGTGTTTGTTAGCTGTGTTTGTTAGCTGTGTTTGTTAGCTGTGTTAGTTATCTGTGTTTGTTAGCTGTGTTTGTTAGCTGTGTTTGTTAGCTGTGTTTCATAGCTGTGTTTGTTAGCTGTGTTTCATAGCTGTGTTTGATAGCTGTGTTTGTTAGCTGTGTTTCATAGCTGTGTTTCATAGCTGTGTTTCATAGCTGTGTTTGATAGCTGCGTTTCATAGCTGTGTTTGATAGCTGTGTTTCATAGCTGTGTTTGATAGCTGTGTTTCATAGCTGTGTTTGTTAGCTGTGTTTATTATCTGTGTTTGTTAGCTGTGTTTGTTAGCTGTGTTTCATAGCTGTGTTTGATAGCTGTGTTTCATAGCTGTGTTTCATAGCTGTGTTTCATAGCTGTGTTTGATAGCTGTGTTTGATAGCTGTGTTTGTTAGCCGTGTTTCATAGCTGTGTTTCATATCTGTGTTTGATAGCTGTGTTTGATAGCTGTGTTTGATAGCTGTGTTTGTTAGATGTGTTTGTTAGCTGTGTTTGTTAGCTGTGTTTGTTAGCTGTGTTTGTTAGCTGTGTTTGTTAGCTGTGCTTGTTAGCTGTGTTTGTTAGCTGTGTTTGTTAGCTGTGATTGGCGCAGTTTTAGAAATATTTGTATTGCTCTCCACTTTAAATAACAACAACACCAACAACAACAAAAAACAACAAAAACAAAAAACAACAATAACAAAACCAACAAAAAATATTTGATAAAGCTGAATTAAATATTCTGTCACATTTTGGCACTAAGAGTGTCTCAAACATGTTTCGGAAAAGTTTGAAATATGTTAGTCATCATAAACATCTCTCCATCAAATACGTTCTATGATAGATGTTCACATGAACACAAGAAAAAGATGTTTACATGAACACAAAAAATAGATGTTTACATGAACACAAGAAATAGATGTTTACATGAACACAAGAAGCTTCTCATAAAGTTTAATAAAGGAGAGGATGAAAAATAAAGAGAAGACCATTATTTTACAGAAATGAGCACTCGTGTTTATGGGGAATGCTTGAGATAACTCTCATTTGCTCTGAGGGAACTCAGGTACGCTCACACGTACAAACAGAGACCGTTACACCCAAACCCCCCCCCCCCCCCCCCCCCCCCCCCCCCCCCCCCCCCCCCCCCCCCCCCCCCCCCCCGCCCCCCCCCCCCCCCCCCCCCCCCCCCCCCCC
>CAXITT010000347.1:73477-102962 GCA_964033795.1 Lymnaea stagnalis | reverse complement strand
TGTGGCAACAATTAGAGAGAACAACATAATCAGATTCGTCACAAATAGCGTCAGTGGCAACAATTAAATTGAACAACATAATCAGATTTGTCACAGATAGCGTCTGTGGCAACAATTAGAGAGAACAACATAATCAGATTCGTCACAAATAGCGTCAGTGGCAACAATTAAATTGAACAACATAATCAGATTTGTCACAGATAGCGTCTGTGGCAACAATTAGAGAGAACAACATAATCAGATTCGTCACAAATAGCGTCAGTGGCAACAATTAAATTGAACAACATAAACAGATTTGTCACAGATTAGAGAGAACAACATAATCAATTTCGTCATAGTAACCGTCTGTGGCAACAAATAGAGAGAACAACATAATCATATTTGTCACATATATCGTCTGTGGCAACAATTAAATTGAACAACATAATCAAATTCGTCACAGATAGCGTCTGTGGCAGCAATTAAAGAAAACAACATAATCAGATTTGTCAGAGATAAAGTCTGTGGCAATAATTAAAGAGAACAACATAATCATATTTGTCACATATATCGTCTGTGGCAACAATTAAATTGAACAACATAATCAAATTCGTCACAGATAGCGTCTGTGGCAATAATTAAAGAGAACAACATAATCAGATTTGTCAGAGATAAAGTCTGTGGCAATAATTAAAGAGAACAACATAATCAGATTTGTCACATATATCGTCTGTGGCAACAATCAAATTGAACAACATAATCACAACAGAAATCCAAGATATTATAAAAAAACGTGAAAGAAAAAAAATGTTTACGAAATAATTAACATTTATAGTTTCTTTTATTTTTGTATCAAAACATGATAAACACCAACTTATTGAACCCTTAACATGATAAACAACAACTTATTGAACCCGTAACATGATAAACACCAACTTATTGAACCCTTAACATGATAAACACCAACTTAATAAACCCTTAACATGATAAACACCAACTTATAGAACCATTAACATGATAAACACCAACTTATTGAACTCTTAACATGATAAACAACAACTTTTTGAACCCTTAACATGATAAACACCAACTTAATAAACCCTTAACATGATAAACACCAACTTAATAAAACCTTAACATGATAAACACCAACTTAAAGAACCATTAACATGATAAACACCAACTTATTTAAGTCTTTTAATGTTAAAAACCAACTCATTGAACTCTAAACACCATAGACACCAACTTATTGAACTCTTATACCGACCCACGATTACAAACTCTCACAAGGCATAAGTTTTGTGTACAAGGTATATGCTTTGTGTACTAGTCATATGCCTTGCATATAGGGCATACGGTTTGTGTACAAGGTATACGCTTTGTGTACTAGTTATACGCCTTGCGTACAGGGTATACGGTTTGTGTACAAGGAACACGCTTTGTGTACAAGACATACACCTTATGTACAAGGTATAGGCTTTTTGTTCAAGGCATACCCTTTGTGCACACGACATACGCTTGGTGTAAAATACATAACATTTGTGTACAAGACATAGGCTTGGTGTACGATATTTCATATCAGCTGTTAGCGATTTTGTGACAAGTTGTCTTTATATGAGTTTGATCACAAAAAATTGCTGTGATTTGAGGTATAGGGGATTGTTAAAATTGATTGTGGTTTCGGGGTCATGGCATTGTTAAAAATGATTGTGATTTCTGGGTCATGGCACTGTTAAAAATGATTGTGTAGTGGGTTAGGGTATAGCTTATTACTTTCATGACTACATAATAGTTTGTGGTTGAAATTTGTAACACGTATTAGCACAAGGAAGACATTGTGACATCTTGAATCAGAGATTGATTTGTGCGCTGTCCAAGACATCTTGAATCAGAGACTGATTTGTGCGCTGTGCAATACATGTTAAATCAGAGATTGATTTGTGCGCTGTCCAATACATGTTAAATCAGAGATTGATTTGTGCGCTGTCCAAGACATCTTGAATCAGATATTGATTTGTGCGTTGTCCAAGACATCTTGAATCAGAGATTGATTATTGCGCTGTGCAATACATGTTAAATCAGAGATTGATTTGTGCGCTGTCCAAGATATCTTGAATCAGAGACTGATTTGTGCGCTGTCCATGACATCTTAAATCAGAGATTGATTTGTGCGCTGTCCAAGACATCTTGAATCAGAGACTGATTTGTGCGCTGTCCAATACATGTTAAATCAGAGATTGATTTGTGCACTGTCCAAGACATCTTGAATTAGAGATTGATTTGTGCGCTGTCCAATACATGTTAAATCAGAGATTGATTTGTGCGCTGTCCAAGACATCTTGAATCAGAGATTGATTTGTGCGCTATCCAAAAAATAACGCTCTTAGACAAATACATTGAGAAACCCTGCTGGGCCGCAGGGCAGTTGACATTTGTGGGCCCTTCTGGCAAATATCTTTTATAGTTAAAGATTCCATCAATTCTAACTTTGTGACTTAATCAAATACAATATAACCATCACTTCTGAGTTTGTGACTTACTCAACTACAATATAATTTTCCACATTTTGTATACGTCAAAGTTTCAAATATGGAAACAAATACATATACGGGATTGTCCATCTCCGTGCATGGGTAAAGTTTGTCAGAATAGTTCTCAGAGAGACTCAAGGACACGCAGAGACAATCAGAGACACTCAGAGACACTCATAGAAAGCCAGGGGCATTCATTGACACTCAGAGAAAGCCAGGGGCATGCATTGACACTCAGAGAAAGCCATGGGCATGCATTGACACTCAGAGAAAGCCAGGGGCATGCATTGACACTCAGAGAGTGTTTTAAATTATTACTATTCAGTAACGATTTGCAACATTATACATACCAATAATTGCAAAATTTCTATGCATTGTTTGTCTTCTAAAATATGACATTAACAGAGTGAGAGAGGGAGAGAGATAAGAGAGAGAGAGGATTTGGGAAAAAGGAAGAGGGAAGGGAATAGTAAAGAGATAAAGGAATAGACAGATAATACAGAGAGCTTACGCTTGTTGTCAAATATTTAACTAAAATAAAAATGAATTGAGGGTTTGTTGTTTTGTCTAAAACGTGACAATGACTTATTGATCTTTATTTATTTAGTTTTGTTTTATTTTTTAATATTTATAAAACAAAATCGGGGTGAGGTGATTGTATGGTTTAGGACTTAGTTTTCATATGTGCTAATATGTCAATATATTAAGCTGCACATAAGTACAAACAATACCCTCCCACTTCACCCATTACCTTTCAAAAATAGCTCGCCCTTTTAAAGGTTAAACCACTTCCACCTATCACTCTGACATACCGTGTAGAAATCGCTGAAATTGAAGCCTAGGGATTCAAATGGTCTTGTTTGTGTAGCTGGAATGCCGATTGGTCACGCTAAGACGTCGGGACGTCATGTGCCAGGGTCACATGTCTCCGTGCTCTTTCACGCCATCAACAGCTTACATCTCAACCTGGTTTGCTACGCTCTTTCTGATTTATGTCAAACTGTATCTAAAATTAGAGATAATTTGCTATACTCCTAACATCTCAAGCGTATTTGGGTTGATCGAACGAAATATGATGAAAATATGGTATGTTGCTTGATCAACTGCAATATGATGAAAATGTGGTGGTTACAAGATGTGATCAACCGAAAAATGATGAAAATATGGTATGTTGCTTGATCAACTGTATTATGATGAAAATGTGGTATGTTGCGTGATCAACTGTATTATAATGAAAATGTGGTATGTTGCTTGATCAACTGTATCATGATGAAAATGTGGTGGTTACATGGTGTAATGAACCGAAATATGATGAAAATGTTGTGGGTATATGGGTTGATCGAACGAAATATGATGAATGTGTGGTGAGTATATGGCTTGATCGAACGAAATATGATGAATATGTGGTGAGTACATGGATTTTTCGACAGAAGTAAGATGAAAATGTAGTGGATCTATGGCTTCCTCTATCTTCCTCAACTATCCCTTATCATGAAACGTTCTGCCATAGATGCGATTCTCAAACTCCATAGCTGGCCCAAAGAATGCTCTCAATTACCACATCCCTGCCCCTAATTTCTGGTCAATTAGAATTCCTGTCATTAACCCCAAAATTACCATGTGTGGTCTGGGAGGCCTAAAACATAATATTATCTAAAGAAACAATCCCCTCTATTTCAAGAATGCGACAATGTCTATTAACCTTAACTTCACCCCCTACTCTAACAATGCCTTCCCTAAAATAACAGCAGTTGCCGTCCATCCAATAATTTATCAATGGAGCTCTGTCCTGTCAACACGCCCCAGTCATTTTGTGACCAAACCCACTTTGCTTTATGTCCAGTTTGGCTTTGACGAGGATTTTAGCCTTTCCAGTTAAGCTTTGACAAAGCTTTTAGCTATGTCCAGTTTTGCTTAAGACAAGGATATAATCTTCGCCTTTTAGCTGTACAGTTTGGCTTAGACAGGGATGCAATCTTTGCTTTTTAGCTATACCAAGTTTGACTTAGACAAGGAGGCAATCTTCGACTTTAAGCTATACTCAGTTCAGCATAGACAAGGATGCAAACGACGTCTTTTAGTTATGTCCAGTTTGGCATAGACAAGGATGTAATCTTCGCCTATTGGCGATGTCCAGTTTGGCTTAGACAAGGAGGAATCTTCGCCCGCCGCCATATTTTTAAAACAGCTTGTAAATGTCAATAACAGCTTGTAAATATCAACAACAGCTTGTAAATATCAACAAAAGCTTGTTCTAGACCTTATCCAACAAAAAAAAAACCAAAAAACACGAAGTTCGTGGACGGAAATAAACTCTGGGACTTGCTGGAAGTTACTGAAGAAAAAGGTCAGCTTCTCCTTAACACCACAGCACTCTATGCAAAAGTTTCTGTGCTGATTTTAATCTGTGGGCTCTCTTGGTAGTTTGAGCTAGAGTCGTACAGGGCTGTCTTCTGTCTTCTCATGATACATAATTCCAAAGGATGGAAACCTCAGCTACCGAATTGCCCCTTATAGTTTAAGACACCCAAAAATAAAATGACCAATATCAAACACCATGCAGTTCTCATACCTTGAGGATAACCTTCAACTTCTCCCCCGGGAAATTGGAAAGAAGAAAAAAAAGCGATAACCGGAATTCTGGTTTGCAGTTTTTAAAACTAAAATAACGGGCATTTGTATTTCTTCAAGAGACTGGATTTATTCTATTACTTTATATTTAAAGATATATTTTGTATAGTCTTGACTTTAAAATATAAATATTATGTAAATAGATGTAAAAAGTAATAAACATACTGTATCATTTTATCAAACAAGTACTCACTTCACGTATCTATACACATCAAAGGTTTCCAAATGTAGATGAATGACGCTTCAAATAAAGGGTCTCAAACTCAAATCACCCGTGGGTCGCAGGAGGTAAAGTCTGAGTGAGACTGGGCCGCATCAAGTATTCAACTAAAATGCGATTACAAATTCATTAAGTACAACTGTTACAATCAGCTCAATCTTTGTTAATAAGAAATACAATTGTAAGGGTTCTCATGTAATAGGCTTTTACTTTCTTCCATCTATTCCTTGTTGCTAGAGACCTGGAAACGCTTCTTCTTACAGATGAGCAATAATTGGCTTGAGTGAGGAAGCAACTGAGACCCTCAGTATAGTTTGAAGATGTTCATTGGTACGTTTAACCCCGATCTTTGACTTCTTCTTCTTCTATATCTTAAGGGCCCACGATCAATTTATTGATCATTTTGGCTCCTATGCATGTAGATGGGATTTACAATGTTTCTGTTACTGGTGTTGATGAGGAAATCATGCCCTAGGGGTTTGAAGGCTGGAGGCAATAGACACAAATGTGTCTAGTGTTGTCGCCTCAACCGTTCCTTTTGAAAGATTGTTCCAGTCCCTGATTGTCTTGGGCAGGAATGAGCAGCTCCTATACTGGCTTCTTGCTGGTATGAGCCTGAATTGCCTGTCACTTCCCATCTCTGTAACAACCATCCCCAAGCCTGTAACAGCCACCCTCAAACCTGCAACAACCACCCCCAAGCCTGTAACAACCACCCCCAAGCCTGTATCAACCACCCCCAAGCCTGTAACAGCCATCCTCAAGCCTGTAACAACGATCCCCAAGCCTGTAACAACCACCCCTAAGCCTGTAACAACCACCCCCAAGCCTGTAACAGCCATCGTCAAGCCTGTAACAGCCATCCCCAAGCCTGTAACAGCCATCCTCAAGCCTGTAACAACCACCCTCAAGCCTGTAACAACTACCCTCAAGCCTGTAAGAGCCATCCTCAAGCCTGTAACAGCCACCCTCAAGCCATCACTATAAATGGCCGGCAAGTCTCGGGAGCCTCAGGTGATTCATCCAAATCGCCCCCCCCCCAAGCCGATTTAATCCCTCGACCTGCTCCTGTTCGTACAGTTCTACCAGCACTAAGCGACGCCATCTTGTCCATTTTCGCGCCTTTTGAAAATTAAATTATTTTGACCTATGTTTTTCTGTTATTCTTTTGAAAGCAAATTTACCTTTTATAATCCAATGACGTATTTTAAATAAACATTTTTTTAAATTTCAAGGGCAAAGAAAATTTTGGAGAAAAAAAAGTGTGTGTGTATGTGAGGGGGAGGGGCATGTGAATATTATTAGTTGCAAACATGTGATAAAATTCTTCCTGTAGCTTTGCTATGGCATCAGTATACTTACTACTGAATGGTGTGCCTGAGTCCATGAGTATGATGGGAAATAGCTGAGGTTTCTCTAAGAACCATATCAAAAGTTTTATGCAGAATGCCCTAACCTTGTCATATGCAACACTGACAAGCTACCCCTGGTCTTGTAACGTCTTGTTTAGTACATTTAGCTTCTCTGTAATGTCAACAAGAAAGGCCAAGTCCGTGAGCCATTTGCGAACACTTAGTACAGGAGCAACCACCCCATCCTTCTCCTTCAAGGCTTTAAAATTATAAAACGTGTTCAACCAATTAGCAGGAGCAGGCAATATTATAAATTATTAATGGGACGGAAGATGTTATTGTAAGGAGAAAGAGTTTTGATTTTTATCATAGAATAAGCCAATTTGACTAACCCTTTTTGAAAGTGACCAAGCTGGCAGGCAATGAATTTGCCTAACTCGTAAACACAATCGTCAGATTTAATAAGGACTCTTTGCAACTGTGTCAGATTGCTACGAAATACACAATTAGGGTTGTGCATGACCCATTAAATGACGTTTTTTAAACTTTTCTCAAAACTTCACTTTTGCCATTTTTGTCTAATAAAATGTTATAAAATAAATAAAAATTGTCCACTTTTTAATCAGTTTTTACCATTATAATCAGCGTCCAAATCTATACAAACATAATAAAAATCAGAATTAGACTAGTCGGTGAGATTCGACTGAAACTGTCGTGGGAGTCATGTTACAGATTTGCGAGTTTGGGAAACGCATGGGCCCCATTAACACTAAACTTTGCTGTCATGTAGCGGGCCGCAAAATATCTTCTTGCGGGCCGCAAATGGCCCCAGAACCTCTAGTTTTCGACCCCTGCTTTAAATGGAAGACATGGTCACCTTGTCTATACGTGGTCATTTTGAAATAGGTTTGAATTAAGAAACACGTATGCCTAAGTGTTGATAGCATTGTCGCAGGTTGGTCACTGATTTTAAAATAGTTCAAGTCCTGGTATCAAACTGTACCAAAATCAGAGTTGCTTTCATTGTTAACCATTGCCCTAGCCCTAACTCTAACTAAACGTTATCAAAATCAGAGTTGCTTTCATTAGTATAAAAAAATTAAAACATAACTGCTTCTTACGATCTTACAAAAAATTTCAATCAGACCTTTCTATGTGGAACAGTTGAAAATGTCTTACAAAGACCGATTACTGCTTTAAATGGAATTTATCAAATGATATTAGGTTGCAAATTAAAAAAAAAAAAAGACAAAAAAAAAGACAATAGAATCATTAGATTTAACTGAACATTCCTAAGCCGTTCGTCCTTGACATTGGAAATCGTTTTGATATTCACAAATTAAAATATCTTAAAAAAACCGATTACTGATTTAAATGGAATTTATAAAATAAAATTAGGTTGAAAATTAAAAAAAAAAAAAGACAAAAAAAAAAGACAATAGAATCATTAGATTTAACTGAACATTCCTAAGCCGTTCGTCCTTGACATTGGAAATCGTTTTGATATTCACAAATAATTTTTTTTTTCCTAATTTTTTTCAGATAGAAACGAGAAACTTTTATGGATCCTGTGTTTGTTATAAATCCAGTGAAATGATTACTCGTCTTATTCATTTTGGATTAACGGATTACCGAAAAATGTATAACGGGAATAATCTCAGAAGAAAATAATGTCCGGATATGAAAACTCACTGATTTATATCTTTTAGTGTTATTTTTTTTAGTGGCAGATTTACTTTCCTTAAATACGTTTTCTAAATATAACAAACCTGGAATGGGTTGACGATATTTAAAAATGTGCTCTTTTAAAAGTTCATTTGCGAAAAATTGCAGACGAATTTATTCTGTCCTCCTTTTCAACAAAATGAAATGTAATATTTATATAAATGTTATATTTCTGTTTTAATCATGAAGAAGTTTATGACAAAATAGGCCGTTATAAATAGTGCACCAGCAGTGGCACTGAGCTCAATGGTTGGATTCTTTACCAACATGGCGTCCGTCAGTCCACTACCGACGTTGACCATCGTCATGACAACGACATCGCTAGGGAAATTTGATTATGGAAGCAGCGAATACAACGTGACGTCACCTTCTGGAAATACCACCGAGGACAGCTCGACTTCCTCCAACCACGTCCAGGGACGGAGTTTCCAGTGGGGCATGCTGGGCCTGACTCTGATCATCATCTGCACGGCCATCGGGAACCTACTCGTCTGCCTTGCCGTCTGCTGGGAGAAGCGTCTTCAGAACATGACCAACTACTTTCTGATGTCTCTTGCCATAGCAGATTTTCTCGTGTCTTTGCTAGTTATGCCCCTTGGGATGATAGTGGAGATTTTTGGTGAGTACTGCTAATCCCTAATTTATAGTACTTAATGTATTTTACAACTATATTTGAACTGCTGTAACTGATCTGTGTTCATTTATTAACGTCTTTGTTCAATTATTTCCTCCTATGTTTATTAATTTACTTCTGTGATCAATTATTTCCTTAATTATTAGAAGTGCCCCTTTCTCACAATTACTTTCTTCAAAATGCATCATTTAGTTCTCTCTCACGATGTAATGCCATTAAAACTGAAGTAAATTTTCTGATGCATAAGATTACTAATGGCAATAGAGACTCTGGTGGTTTTTAATGCTTGACTTTCTGATGAGGATTTGTGGCATGCTGAATAAATCAAGTCAAACGATTATTATTTTTTTTTTAATTTTAATCTTGAAGTTTAAATCTGAAATTTGCAATGTGTAAATAGCGTTTGCCGTGACAGCGTGTACTGTGACAGCGTGTACCGTGACAGCGTGTACCCTGACAGCCTGTACCGTGACAGCGTGTACCGTGAAACGTGTACTTCGACAGCGTGAACTGCTACTAAAACATTGCATCCTCGACATCCTCAAGGTGTTCATCTACTTCTTCCTTTCTGCTGTTGCCGTATTATGTCAAGCCATTTAACAACATGTTCACATTGAGTCGAACGTAACTGAATAACCATTGAGTCGAAGTAACTGAATAACCATTGCGTCGAAGTAACTGAATGACCATTAATGTGAATGTAACTGAATGACCATTGAGTCGAATATAACTGAATGACCATTCCTTGCAGTCAGGAGATATCAAAACAACTACCTCGTGAACCTTCAAAATAATGAGCTTACAATATCTCAAATAAAAGTCTAATTAATTATATTTTAAATAATAATAATAATATGGTGAGACCCCTAAAACATTTAACAAAGAATTTTCAAACCATTTTATCAACGTCGTCATCGGAAAACAAAGCCACTGGCGTCGCTAGGAATGGTGCCGCCTAAAGCCACTGGCGTAGCTAGGAATGGTGCCGCCCAAAGCCACTGGCGTAGCTAGGAATGGTGCCGCCCAAAGCCACTGGCGTAGCTAGGAATGGTGCCGCCCAAAGCCACTGGCGTAGCTAGGAATGGTGCCGCCCAAAGCCACTGGCGTAGCTAGGAATGGTGCCGCCTAAAGCCACTGGCGTAGCTAGGAATGGTGCCGCCTAAAGCCACTGGCGTAGCTAGGAATGGTGCCGCCTAAAGCCACTGGCGTAGCTAGGAATGGTGCCGCCCAAAGCCACTGGCGTAGCTAGGAATGGTGCCGCCCAAAGCCACTGGCGTAGCTAGGAATGGTGCCGCTCAAAGCCACTGGCGTAGCTAGGAATGGTGCCGCTCAAAGCCACTGGCGTAGCTAGGAATAATGCCGCTCAAAGCCACTTGCGTAGCTAGGAATGGTGCCGCCCAAAGCCACTGGCGTAGCTAGGATTGGTGCCGCCCAAAGCTACTGGCGTAGCTAGGATTGGTGCCGCCCAAAGCCACTGGCGTAGCTAGGAATGGTGCCGCCTAAAGCCACTGGCGTAGCTAGGAATGGTGCCGCCCAAAGCCACTGGCGTAGCTAGGAATGGTGCCGCCTAAAGAATATTAAAGTCTCCTCTACGAAAAAAAACGAAAACAATGTCGACAAATTATTTTTTTTTAAATGCCACCAGGTGCGAACGGGTCCTTCCGGCGTATTTGCAGACACCACTGTACAAACGTATACATCTAAAATAATGAATTTCTTACAACCAAATTGATATTGCCTAATTAAACTTACATTTATTGCCTTACAAATGTTTTGCTTAAAACAGTATAATTCCATACAAATTTTAATATATTTCCTATAACATTCTATTGATATTCTAATGCCTTTTTGATAATTTAAGTTTCAAACTAATGCAGTTCGTGTAATAATTTTTATATATACTTATATAACTTTCCGTTATGCTTTTAATCAAATAAAATGAGGAAAAAATCATAATTTTATTTTGATTTTTTTTTTTAAAAATCAGAGAAACTAAAGCCAAACACAGATTTAATAGAAACATATTTCTCTAATCAACTGTAGAAAAGTCTGACACCGCTCATTTGCATTTCTTTCTTGTTGTTACAGCCTGCTTGTTTTGATTCCCTAATTCCAATCACATTTCACCCTTTTTTTTGCTTTTGATCAAATGAGATGTGTGCTGCATGTGAATGAGATATTGTGTAAAAACAGATTGAAAAGAAAATATTTGCTTAAGATTGTGAAATAATAATGATGTCAACATGTTAAATTAAAAATTAATTATTAAAAGAAATGACAATTAGAAAAAATGAATCTATGACTTTTGTCTTATGAAGTTAATGAAATCTTTAATTATTCACAAAAAGTAAGGCATTTTTTGAAACTTTACTTGAAATAAACAGCCTCATCTAGGTAAAAATATATACATACAATATACGTATTTTCATGACCAATTTAAACAGCAGTGAATACACAAAATGTGCGCTTCGCTGAAGTTTACTAGCTGTAAAGGACGGAGCGTAAGTAATATGATCTTGTTACCATAAGTAGTGTGATGTTGTTTGTCATTAGTAATGCACTGTTGTTTGACATAATTGATAAGATGTCGGTGATTATGAAGGATGTTTTGAAATATTTTTGATCGGTGTGCTCCTAATATTGAAATAGGTGGGAGGAACGCATTTCAGGTCATGGGAAATTCTTGTATGCAGAGTTTTTTATATTCAAGATCAAATATTCTGAATCGTTTGCAATTATGCAACCTGGCTCTGATAGCTACTATGCTAACGTTTTATTTTCAATAGTTTATTCTGTCATCACTCCCAGAAGGCATGTGTATTTTCAATAATGTATTCTGTCATCACTCCCAGAAGGCATGTGTATTTTCAATAATGTATTCTGTCATCACTCCCAGAAGGCATGTGTATTTTCAATAATGTATTGTCATCACTCCCGGCATGTGTATTTTCAATAATGTATTCTGTCATCACTCCCGGCATGTGTATTTTCAATAATGTATTCTGTCATCACTCCCAGAAGGCATGTGTATTTTAAATAATGTATTCTGTCATCACTCCCAGAAGGCATGTGTATTTTCAATAATGTATTCTGTCATCACTCTCAGAAGGCATGTGTATTTTCAATAATGTATTCAGTCATCACTCCCAGAAGGCATGTATATTTTCAATAATGTATTCTGTCATCAATCCCAGAAGGCATGTGTATTTTCAATAATGTATTCTGTCATCACTCCCAGAAGGCATGTGTATTTTCAATAATGTATTCTGTCATCACTCCCGGCATGTGTATTTTCAATAATGTATTCTGTCATCACTCCCAGAAGTCATGTGTATTTTCAATAATGTATTCTGTCATCACTCCCAGAAGGCATGTGTATTTTCAATAATGTATTCTGTCATCACTCCAAGAAGTCATGTGTATTTTCAATAATGTATTCTGTCATCACTCCCAGAAGTCATGTGTATTTTTAATGGAACGTGCTATCTTTGCGTTATCGTATTTTTTTCAAATGTGTTTTCTTCCAGGCATCGGAAAATTCATGCCATGATTATAAAAGTCCACTCAACAGATACAGCAGATATGTTTACTTCGCAGCATCGGAAAAAGCCATGTCATGATCATAACGGTCCACCCAACATTGACAGATGAACGACTATCAGAGCTGACAGAAGTTCACCCCTCACCCCACCATAGTCGCCCCCCCCTCAATTTTATATCATATCTTGATTAGTCATAAAAAAGCATAAAAATGGATGTGACCGATGATCGTCGTCCAGCGGTCGGTTCGCTAAAAATTAGCCACTGAACAATTTTTGTGTCTAGAGCACCTTTCTTTCTAGCTGATGTGCTAAAATGACCTCTTGCCCCTACAGAGCTGATATGCTAAAATGACCCTCTAGCCCCTACAGAGCTGATGTGCTAAAATGACCTTCTAGCCCCTACAGAGATGATGTGTTGAAGGACCTTCTAGCCCCTGCAAAGCTGATGTGCTGAATGACCCTCTAGCACCTACAGAGATGACGTGCTGAATGACCTTATAGCCCCTACAGGGCTGATGTGTTGAATGACCCTCTAGCACCTACAGAGATGACGTGCTGAATGACCTTATAGCCCCTACAGGGCTGATGTGTTGAATGACCCTCTAGCACCTACAGAGATGACGTGCTGAATGACCTTATAGCCCCTACAGGGCTGATGTGCTGAATGACCCTCTAGCACCTACAGAGATGACGTGCTGAATGACCTTATAGCCCCTACAGGGCTGATGTGTTGAATGACCTTATAGCCCCTACAGGGCTGATGTGCTGAATGACCTTATAGCCCCTACAGGGTTGATGTGCTGAATGACCCTCTAGCACCTACAGAGATGATGTGCTGAATGACCTTATAGCCCCTACAGGGCTGATGTGTTGAATGACCTTATAGCCCCTACAGGGCTGATGTGCTGAATGACCTTCTAGCCCCTACAGGGCTGATGTGCTGAATGACCTTATAGCCCCTACAGGGCTGATGTGCTAAATGACCTTATAGCCCCTACAGGGCTGATGTGTTGAATGACCTTATAGCCCCTACAGGGCTGATGTGCTGAATGACCTTATAGCCCCTACAGGGCTGATGTGCTGAATGACCTTATAGCCCCTACAGAGATGATGTGCTGAATGACCTTATAGCCCCTACAGGGCTGATGTGTTGAATGACCTTATAGCCCCTACAGGGCTGATGTGCTGAATGACCTTATAGCCCCTACAGGGCTGATGTGTTGAATGACCTTATAGCCCCTACAGAGATGACGTGCTGAATGACCTTATAGCCCCTACAGGGCTGATGTGTTGAATGACCTTATAGCCCCTACAGGGCTGATGTGTTGAATGACCTTATAGCCCCTACAGGGCTGATGTGTTGAATGACCTTATAGCCCCTACAGGGCTGATGTGTTGAATGACCTTATAGCCCCTACAGGGCTGATGTGCTGAATGACCTTATAGCCCCTACAGGGCTGATGTGTTGAATGTTTCAAGTATCAAAACAGACGATGCAAAGATTTAGCTTTCTTATTATTTATTGGCCCCATATGCATGACAGTGAAAAGGCATAAGAAATAATCTCTGGTGTTCAGAATAAAGTAGACATGGCCAAACATTCTACACATTCTATAACAAAATATAACTACACAACTCCTAGCTAAAATGTACTAAATCCTCTTTCATCGACAGCATTGTCACTCACTCTCTCTCAACACCCGTACCACCGCACTGGTTTCTGTCCACTAAACACTCCTCTCATTTCACACACTCCTCTCATTAACACACTCCTCTCATTTCACACACTCCTCTAATTTAACACACTCCTCTCATGTAACACACTCCTCTCATTTCACACACTCCTATCCTCACGCGGATTTTATCGACACACCAACACGGCCATACACGACTGAGAAAAACTTGAGGTATAAGGGGGGGGGGGCGGACCCACGATGGCTCACTTAACATCATCAAAGTAGACACTGAAAAAACTCACGCGATCTGACCGTGACAATGGAGTCTGGAAAGAATTTTGCAAACATTGTGAGGTAATTTAGCAGGAGGTAACCATCCGAGAGCAGGAAGTTGATGTGGGGCAAACATGGGTAGGTAATTTAGCAGGAGGTAGCCATCCCAGAGCAGGAAGTTGATGTGGGGCAAACATCGGGAGGTAATTTAGCAGGAGGTAAACATCCAATAGCAGTAAGTTAATGTGGAGCAAACAAAGCAAGGTAAATCTTGAAAGGTGGGACGGAGGAGGGGGGGGGGGTATCTTTATTTCTGGAGGTAACTGACACACCGACGACGGAGGGTAAAAGATAGTTTTTATAGAAATGTTAATATAACCCTGACAGGCAGGTAATCATTTTTTGTAAATAACAAAAATGACAAGGTAACCAAACTAGATAAATCAATTATATCACCAAGTGCACACCCCTCAGGAACCTTTATCACCAAGTGCACACCCCTCAGGAACCCTTATCACCAAGTGCACACCCCTCAGGAACCTTTATCACCAAGTGCGCACCCCTCAGGAACCTTTATCACCAAGTGCGCACCCCTCAGGAACCTTTATCACCAAGTGCACACCCCTCAGGAACCTTTATCACCAAGTGCGCACCCCTCAGGAAACTTTATCACCAAGTGCGCACCCCTCAGGAACCTTTATCACCAAGTGCGCACCCCTCAGGAACCTTTATCACCAAGTGCGCACCCCTCAGGAACCTTTATCACCAAGTGCGCACCCCTCAGGAACCTTTATCACCAAGTGCGCACCCCTCAGGAACAGTTCAAACAAACTTCCTACTAATGACAGAAACGTACTTAATTTTGTGTACCAGTTCTGTTACATATGTGTGTTGGCTGTAGCAGTAAGCTAGAGAGAGTAGACATTTTATTTGTCCCAGCTCTGTAACATGTGTGTTAGCTGTAGCAGTAAGCTAGAGATAGTATACATTTTATTTGTAGCAGCTCTGTAACATATGTGTGTTAGCTGTAGCAGTAAGCTAGAGATAGTAGACATTTTATTTGTACCAGCTCTGTAACATATGTGTGTTGGCTGCAGGAGTAAGCTAGGGATAGTAGACATTTGCAAAGTAAGCTGGACTGTTCGCCACGGCTGTGGATGGCTTCAAAGATTTAAAAACAATTTCGAAAGACTCATAAAAGTATCTTGGTAATATATTAAAAAAATAATATAAGAAAATAGGAAATTTACGGAAAAACGGACAAAATATAGAACACATTTAGAACATATAAGGGATATTATAGAGTAGTCTATAACACATATAGAACACATATAGGAGGATGATATTACAATAATAGAACAATTAAAAGACTATAAGATCAAACTTACCGAGAAATCATGGATCAATTTTAAAAATATATAAAAATATTAGCGCACTTTAAATAATAATTATAAGATTATACTAGAACAATAATATAACAATTATAGAATATTCTAGAAGAATGGATCCACAATATTAGAACAACAAAGTCAATTTTTTTATATAGATAACCAATACCTAAGTTTAATGTTTCTTTCAGACAACATGCTGGGGGGTGGGGGTGCATTCCAATGTATGGTTTGATAGTGCTTGTGGTGTAGGAAGGTTTTTGCGAAAGGATCCCCCCCCCCCAATTCCAAGGGGACATTTAGTATTGCTTCTAGAGACTGAACGAATTTCGGCTTCGGTTTCGGCACCGAAAGTGGCCATTTTATCACTTTCGGCCAAGTTTCGGTTTCGACCGAAAGAGAAAAGTTAACTTACGGGTTTTTTTCGGGTTCGGCTTAAATTGACTTAGAATTTCGACCATCTTGCCGAAAGTCACTGAGGTTTTCGGTCATCTAATACTCAGCGAAAGCGATTTTTAACAACACACTAAGCGACATTTAAGAACAAAGTAAACGATCTTTAAAAACAAATAAGGCGATCTTTAAGAACAAATTAAGCGATCTTTGAGAACAAACTAAACGATATTTAACAACAAACTAAGCGACATTTAAGAACACATTAAACGATCTTTAAAACAAACTAAACGATCTTAAATAACAAAGTAAACGATTTTAAAAAGGAACTAAATGATCTTTAAGAGCAAAACTAATGATCTTTAATAGTAAAATAAATGATTTATAAAAATAAACTAAGCGATCTTTAACAGAAAACTAAATGTTCATTAGGAACAAACTAAAAGATTGTTAAGAATAAACTAAAAATCTTAAGGAAAATAATCAATTATCTATAAGAACAAACCAAGCCATCTTTATGAAACAACTAAGCGATCTTCAAAAACAAATAAGCGATCTTTATAAACAAACTAAACGATTTTTTAAAAAAAACTAAAAGATCTACAAAAACAAACTTAATGATCTTGAAGAACAAACTGAATGATCTTTAAGAACAACTAAGACATATTTAAGAACAAAATCAATGATCTCTAAGAACAAACTAAGCGATCTTTATGAACAAACTAAGTGATCTTTAAGAAAAAAACTTAGCGATCTTTTTTAAACAAACTAAATGATCTTTAAGAACAAACTAAAAGATCTTTAAACAAAAACAAAGCGATCTTTAAGAACAAAATAAGCGGTCTTAAAAAACAAACTAAATGAATTTTAAGAACAAACTAAAAGATCTTTATAAACAAAAATAACCGATCTTTAAGAACAAATAAATCTTATTAACAAAAACTGAACGATCTTTAACAACAAACTAAGCGATCTTTAAGAGCAAACTAAGCGATCTTTAACAACAAACTAAGCGATCTTTAAGAGCAAACTAAGCGATCTTTAACAACAAACTAAGCGATATTTAAGAGCAAACTAAACGATCTTTAACAACAAACGAAGCGATCTTTAACAACAAATCAGGTGACCTTTATGAACAAGCAAACCAATCTTTAAGAACAAATAAAGCAATTGCTAAAAAAGAAATAAACGATCTTTAACAACAAGTCAGGCGATCCTTATGAAAAAATTAAACGGTCTTTATGAACAAACTAACCGATCTTTAAGAACAAAAAAAGCGATCATTAACAAAAAACTGAACGATCTTTTAGAACAAACTAAGCGATCATTAACAAAATACTGAACGCTCTTAAACAACAAACTAAACGATCTTTAAAAACAAACTAAATGATCATTAAGAAAAAACTAAGCGGTCTTGAAGAACAAAATAAAATATCTTTAAAAACAGATAAAGCGATCTTTAAGAACAAATTAAGCGATATTTTAGAACCATGATCAGAATAACAATTTTAAGAGACCCGGTTTTAAAAAATAAACTTCGCAACCAATGGGGGTGAAGGAGGTTAGTCTCCCAACGAAATAATTACGTCACCAGCACGGAAAGACTAGTGTATTGTTACTAGGTTGAATATTAATACAGGGATATCTTGCAAACTATTAATTAAAAAAAAAAGCATTAATATTACGAAATCAGCGAAACATTGTGGTGATATTTTTTAGCTTCAATAACATATATTTAGGTGGCAATTGGCTCTATTAGAGTGACAATAATTGATGTATCTATATGTTCTAGGTTGTAATTATATAATAAAAGCAAAGACCCTCAAGAGTCTATTTTGCGTTAATTTTTCCGCCCCCCTCAAATTTTGCCAACTTTTCTCCTACCATGCTAATGTTAAAACATGGTAAAGCAATTTAAATTACTTTTATATTAAAGTGGTAAATCCAAAGTATTCATTAGATCAAGGGTTTTAAACTCAAATCATCAGGGGGACCGCAGGAGGTAGTGTCTGAATGAGACTGGGCTGCATCAAGTTTCCACAAAAAAAGCGATTAAACCTGTTACAATCTGCTCAACCATTATAAATAACAATAAAAACATTAAGGGTTCTCAAGAACTAGGATTCACTTTTTTCAACCTACGATACTCACCGTTGGCAGAGACCTGGCAGCGCTTCTTTTTACACAGCTCAGCAACGTTGGCTTGAGTGAGGAAGCAACTAAGACACTCAGTATAGCTTGAAGATCCTCATCAGTAGTTTGGCCCTGAACTTTGACTTGTTAAAGTGCATAGTGGAAAAGAGATTTTCACACTGGTAGGTACTTCCAAAAAGTCGTATGATCCGCTTTGAACAACCGAAAAATTTCAGGGAAGGTGGAGGGCAGTGCAATAAAATGTCCATGCTTGTCTGTTTTTCCATTCAGCTCCCCGCGCGGGGCATCTTGCACATAAGAAGAAGATTTAGAAAGTGAATTTACCTCACTCGTAAACACTAGCGGCAATTTTAATATGGATCCTTTGATAATGTATCAGATTGCTACAATATACACAATTATAGTTGTGCATTACCCGCCAACTTATTTTAAAAACTTTTCTCAAAGCCGCACTCTTTGCCATGTTTGTCTCATAAAAAGCTATCATAAAAAAAAATTATTCCGATTTTAAAACGGTTCTTACCATTATAATCATCATACAAAAATATATAGAAACATTTTAAAAAATTAGAATTAGACTAGTTTGAGAGATTCGACTGAAACCGTCGCGGAGAGTCACGTGATAGCTATGAGAATGGGGGAAACGCGTCGGGGCATTAACACTAAACTTTTCTGTCATTTCGTGGGTCGCAAAATATCGTCTTGCCGGTCACAAATGGCTCGCGGGCCGCGAGTTTGAGACCCCTATATTGCATGTTTATTTATTAATATTAACGATTATCTCATTTTTTATAAAAAGAATGTAAATATTTATACTTTCCCACATCATTTTCGATGTATGCAGAATTTATGCGGGAACGAATTTCAAAATATCTAAATATTTCATTTTTAGTTTCGGCTTCGGTTTCGGCCGAAAGTCATTTTTAACTTTCGGGCTTTTTTCGGTTTTGGCCGAAAGTCATTCTAAACTTTCGGCCTATTTTTGGTTTTGGCCGAAAGTCTTTCTAAAATCACTCTGTCTCTTGACCTTGTGTTTTTAAGATTACTCTAATTTAATTTGTTATTAAATAGAAATGTTGTTTGTTAATAATTTTAAAAAGAATACATTTATTTAGTTGCACGCATTCATTAAGAAATGATTTTTTTTTAAATTATATGTCCATTTATCACTAAAAAGAAATCTACTTAAGACCTTCCAAAATATTTTCAAGTTATACAAGATACAAATAGACAAAAAAAAACAAAACAAAAAACATTGCATAAAAGCTCTACATGACACCTTTTATAAATTGTTTAAATGGCAAAAATATACTAATAACGATATTATTGTTAAAACATTATGTCGGTCTATAATTAACAACCTGCTTTAAATTAAAAGTTTATCTTATATTGTAAAGAAACAGTTAATTAAATGTTATATTCTCGCTTTATTATTTAAACCCGTTCTCCTCCATGTTTAAGGTGTTGAATAATATTTTATAAAATAAACTTAATTTTTTCGATAACCACAGATATTACCTTTGCAATGTAATGAACCAATTACATCAGCTACAAGAATAGAATTTTATTTTTAAAAAAAGGTGTTGGAGAAAAATAAGGTCGGAGTCATGCGAAATGTTGGTTCCGCCTTCAGGATACTTGAGGAGCAAAAACAAGTCTTGATATAGTATTATAAAAATATTTAAAAATACATTTGTGTGCAAAAAATAAGCCATTAGTGTACAATTTACATTTATTTGTGTGTAAATAGCTAGGCAAATGGTGAACAATTTACATTAATTTTAATTTTTTTAAAAAATCAGAATTTAATCTGTAACTTTGAATATCTAAGTATATGGTTGAAGCTGAGTTATCTCTTTTTCGTGTCTATTGCCAACCTATACATTTTATAAGATTGCACTGCTCACCAGGAGTGTGAGACTATCAGATCACAAAAGTATTCACTATTAAAAGTGTTGAGAGCTAGATACTTTAGTAAGATAGTTCATTAAGATAGTTTAAAGATACGCCAGTAAGATAGTTCAGTAGAATAGTTTAATGATACCTCAGTAAGATAGTTCAGTAAGATAATTCAATAAAACAACTCAGTAAGATAATTATGTTATGCAGTTAAGTAAGAAAGTTTTCAAAATAGTTTAAATAGATAGTTCATCTGCTAGAGAGTTCAGTAGAGAATTTATTATTAGATCAAAGCCAAAAACATAAACTTATCGAATGATTAATGGTTTAGTTTCAATCATTTCATTCTAATAAACGACTTTCGCTCAGCTCAGAGTGATTTATTACAGTTTCATTTGACATTTACAATTATTATCTCTAGCACATTACACTGTCTAGGTCAACGGTTCTCAGGTTCTTTTCAATAGATCATTCACTTGTTTTAGAGTTAAAATTATCTCTAATCATAAAGGGAACATTTAACCCGGTCAGGGGAACATTTAACCCAGTACAGGGAACATTTAAACCGGTAAAATAGAGAGATGGTGAGCAATTAGAAAGGGAAATATAGAATTATTTGTAGCATACACTGGTTCATTGGTCTAATTGATACAATACTTTTCTGAAATTCAAGGATAAACAGTGTCTATTATATTTTTTTATAATGACAAGCCTATATGTTGGTGTTCTTTATGCTCATTGCTTTTGTTAAGTTTTTATATATTGAAACAAAACGTATCAGAAACAAAACGAAGACAATTTGGCATATTTGGATGGTTGAACGGACACATCTGATGCCATGTCCCCATATGACGACGCAATAGGTTTTAAGTTAGCTTCGTGTCATTCTGAGGCAGCTGCATAGGCAGGGGGTGGAGAAAGAAGGCCTCCCAGGGGTACACCATTTTCTATATGTTGAGGATGGACCTTTTCAGCCAACTGTAGAGGTTTGTTTCGTGAAAGGGGATTGGTAAAACTCTCTCCCCTCACTCCCACCCCCCGCCCCCCCCCCGTTCTCCATAGTTGCTCTAATATTAGCTACACCATTGCTCCGGATGTTACATGTGCATGACTTTCAAATGTAGAACAATGAAATTAACGAACTGCGAAAAAAGTAAAGAAAGACCAGTGCACGCAGAAAATGTCTGCCTTTATTATCGCGTTTAAGGGTGTGTAAACTAACTGCCACCCACTTTCCGGCTGCCATTGTCACCCCATTGTCTAATCTAAAGCACGAGTTATGTCCCATCGCAGCAGGCTTTGCTAACAGTCGTCTTCTCTGCTCGTTATTTACATGTTTTGTTTTAATAAAGACTTTCTCTCACTTCGTATTACCCTCTTGTGTGTGCAGCGGAACTTTTAATGGTTGTCTCTCTACTCACATGACCATCTTGTGTGACTGGGACCACACAGAGACTTAGACCACACATAGACTTGTGCGACAGAGCCTGAGACTACACAGAGACTGACACTACATAGACTTAGACCACACAGAGACTGAGACCACACAGAGACTGAAACCAAAAAGACTGAGACCACACATAGACTTAGACCACACAGTGACTTAGACCACACAGAGACTGAGACCACACAAAGACTGAAACCACAGAGACTGAAACCATACAGAGACTTAGACCACACAGAGACTGAGACCACATAGAGGCTGGGACCAAACAGAGACTTAGACCACACAGAGACTAAAACAACATATATTGAGACCACACAGAGACTTAGACCACACATATACTGAAACCACAGAGACTGGGACCACACAGAGACTGAAACCACTGAGACTGAGATCACACAGATACTGAAACAACAAAGACTGAAACCACACAGAGACTGGGATCACAGAGACTGAGACCAAACAGAGAATGATACCACACATAGACTGAGACCACATAGAGACTGAGACCAAACAGAGACTGTGATCACACAGAGACTGAGACCACACATAAGTTGAGATCACACATTGTCTGAGACCACACAGAAACTGAAAAAAAACTACATTGTGATAAATTGTGAACATTAACATGTTTGTCGTGTCCACAAATTTCCAAGAGCAATAATAGAGTTGGCATGGATTTAATTGTATAGAAAGTGTCGTGCGTTGTCATCCTGAAATCAAGACTCAAGATTTGTCTTGCCTGTTTAGGCTGCCATCAAAGCTTCTTCTTCATTTCCTGTCTCGAACATGATTCTCTCTGTTTCGGTAGATGCAGTGATATTTGCATGGCAACGGGGATCGGTCACGCATTCTTTTATTCGGAAGTGTCCACATTGCTTCTGAAGCAGTGTCATATCGGCTATCTATAAAGCTGTAAACTTCGTTGTACCTCACCACCTGTTGGTCTCCAATCTTCTTTGTAACATCGAAAAAGTTGTATTTAATGGATTTAACAGTCTCTTTAACGAAAGGCTCTGGGAATTTCTTTTAACAGGCACTATCTTCTATACACGGAGCACACAGTTTGAAATTTCCAAATTGACCTTTCAACATACGGCTAGGGACGATTTCATGAAGTCGTAAGTTTTCAACTCCATCTGGGATTTCATCACAAACAAACTGATTGATCCGTTCAGGTGGTGCCAATTTCTCTTATGCTCGAACCGTGATCAAAATGAGTGCATGTGATCAACCACATTTATGAAACTCTTGCTCATAACGTGATCAGAATGAGTGCATGTGCCCAACAAAACTTTTGAAACTATTGCTCGTACGTGATCAAAATGAGTGTATGTGACCAACAAAACTTTTGAAACTCTTGCTCGAACGTGATCAAAATGAGTGCATGTGACCAACAAACCTTTTGAAACACTTGCTTGAGCGTAAACAAAATAAGTGCATGTGATCAACCACATTTATGAAACTCTTGCTCATAACGTGATCAAAATGAGTGCATGTGATCAACCACATTTATGAAACTCTTGCTCGAACGTGATCAAAATGAGTGCATGTGGCCAACAAACCTTTTGAAACTCTTGCTCGAACGTTATCAAAATGAGTGCATGTCAACAACAAAACTTTTGAAACTCTTGCTCGATCGTGATCAAAATGAGTGCATTTGACCAAGAAAACCTTTGAAACTCTTGCTCGAACGTGATCAAAATGAGTGCATGTGACCAACAAAACTTTTGAGACTCTTGCTCGAACGTGATCAAAATGAGTGAATGTGACCAACAAAACTTTTGAAACTCTTGCTCGAACGTGGTCAGATTAAGTGCATGTGATCAACCACATTTATGAAACTCTTGCTCGTAACGTGATAAAAATGAGTGCATGTGACCAACAAAACTTTTGAAACGCTTGCTCGAACATGATCAAAATGAGTACATGTGACCAACAAAACTTTTGAAACTCTTGCTCGAACGTGATCAAAATGAGTGAATGTGACCAACAAACCTTTTGAAACACTGGCTCGAGCGTAAACAAAATAAGTGCATGTGATCAACCACATTTATGAAACTCTTGCTCATAACGTGAACAAAATGAGTGCATGTGGCCAACAAAACGTTTGAAACTCTTGCTCGAACGTGATCAAAATGAGTGCATTTGACCAACAAAACCTTTAAAACTCTTGCTCGAAAGTTATCAAAATGAGTGCATATGACCAACAAAACTTTTGAGACTCTTGCTCGATCGTGATCAAAATGAGTGAATGTGACCATCAAAACTTTTGAAACTCTTTCTCGAACGTGATCAGATTAAGTGCATGTGATCAACCACATTTATGAAACTCTTGCTCGTAACGTGATCAAAATGAGTGCATGTGACCAACAAAACTTTTGAAACGCTTGCTCGAACATGATCAAAATGAGTACATGTGACCAACAAAAGTTTTGAAACTCTTGCTCCAACGTGATCAAAATGAGTGCATGTGACCAACAAACCTTTTGAAACTCTTGCTCGAACCGTGATCAAAATGAGTGCATGTGACCAACAAAACTTTTGAAACTCTTGCTCGTACGTGATCAAAATGAGTGCATGTGACCAACAAACCTTTTGAAACACTTGCTCGAGCGTAAACAAAATAAGTGCATGTGATCAACCACATTTATGAAACTCTTCTTCTTCTTCTTCTATATCTTAAGGGCCCACGATCAATTTATTGATCATTTTGGCTCCTATGCATGTAGATGGGATTTGCAATGTTTCTGTTCCTGGTGTTGATGAGGAAATTTCACAGATTTCCAGTGCCACTTTGTGAGGGAATCATGCACTGGGGGTTTGAAGGCTTGAGGCAATAGACACAAATGTGTCTAGTGTTGTCGCCTCAACCGTTCCTTTTGAAAGATTGTTCCAGTCCCTGATTGTCTTGGGCAGGAATGAGCAGCTCCTATACTGGCTTCTTGCTGGTATGAGCCTGAATTGCCTGTCATGGCCTCGTCGCTGTCTATGGGGGAGAGGTACGAGTTTCTGTTTAATACTGGAACAGTGGACCAGCCCATTATTTATCTTGTACATCATGGAGAGCCTGGATTGTCGTCGTCGTTTCTCCAATGGTGACCAGCCTAGTGTTTCTAGCATGCTGCCAACACTTGAGGTATTCCTGTAGCGGTTTAGGACAAAGCGTGCTGCTCGTCGCTGGACCGCCTCCAACCTGTCAATGCTCTTCTGGGTAAATGGGTCCCAGACTGAAGATGCATAATCTAAAATCGGACGGATAAAGGCTTTATATGCTCTTTCTTTCACACAGGAGTTGCCAATCTTTAGATTTCGCCTTAAGAACCCTAGGGTCTTGTTTGCTTGGTTACATACATTGTTAATATGTTCATCCCATCGGACCTCTCTTTGAATGGTAACACCCAGGTACTTTACGGAGGAAACTTGCTCAAGAATATGGCCGTGCAGTTTGTATTGGTAGTGTAGAGGAGTACAACTTCTAGAGATTGATAGTGTCTGGCACTTGGCATAACGTGAACAAAATGAGTGCATGTGGCCAACAAAACTTTTGAAACTCTTGCTCGAACGTGATCAAAATGAGTGCATGTGGCCAACAAAACTTTTGAAACTCTTGCTCGAACGTGATCAAAATGAGTGAATGTGACCAACAAAACTTTTGAAACTCTTGCTCGAACGTGATCAAAATAAGTGCATGTGATCAACCATATTTATGAAACTCTTGCTAGTAACGTGATCAGAATGAGTGCATGTGACCAACAAAACTTTTGAAACTCTTGCTCGAACGTTATCAAAATGAGTGCATGTGACCAACAAAACTTTTGAAACTCTTGCTTGACCGTGATAAAAATGAGTGCATTTGACCAACAAAACTTTTGAAACTCTTGCTCGAACGTGATCAAAATGAGTGCATGTGACCAACAAAACTTTTGAGACTCTTGCTCGAACGTGATCAAAATGAGTGCATGTGACCAACAAAACTTTTGAAACTCTTGCTCGAACGTGATCAGAATGAGTGCATGTGACCAACAAAACTTTTGAAACTCTTGCTCGAACGTTATCAAAATGATTGCATGTGACCAACAAAACTTTTGAAACTCTTGCTCGAACGTGATCAAAATAAGTGCATGTGATCAACCACATTTATGAAACTCTTGCTCGAACGTGATCAAAATGAGTGCATGTGACCAACAAAACTTTTGAAACGCTTGCTCGAACCGTGATCAAAATGAGTGAATGTGGCCAACCCCGCTTATGAAATTCTTGCTCCTAACGTGAGTGCATGTGGCACATAATGCTTTTGACACCCATTCATATGAACTTTTCATGAATGCGTCTTTCATGAGTGCGTGTTTCATTAGTGCTTTTTTCATTAGAGCGTCTCAAATGGGTACGTCTTAGATAAGTGCGTCTTACATTAGTGCGTCTATCACTAGTACGTCTTTGATTAGCGCGTCTTTCATTTGTTCGTCTTTCATTAGTACGTCTTACATTAGTGCATCTTGCATTAGTGCGTCTTATATTAGTGCGTCTTACATAAGTGCGACTCACATTAGTGGTTCTTACATAAGTGCGTCTTTTATTAGTACTTCTTACATAAGTGCGTCTTTTGTGAATGCATTTTTCATTTGTTCGTCTTTCATTAGTGCGTCTTTCAGTAGTGCGTCTTTCATTAGTTCGTCTTACATTAGTGCATCTTTCATTAGTACGTCTTTTTCATTAGTGCCTTTTTCAGTAGTGCTTCTTTCATGTGTGCGTCTTTCATTAGTGCGTTATTCATTAGTGCGTCTTTCATTAATACGTCATTAGTGCGTCTTACGTTAGTGCGGCTTTCAATAGTGCGTCTTTCATGATTGCATCTTTCATTAGAGCGTCTTTCATTAGTGCGTCTTACATTAGTGCATCTTTCATCAGTTCGTCTTTCATTAGTGCTTCTTACATAAATGCGTATTTTATTAGTACGTCTTACATTGGTAGTCTTACCTTAGTGCGTCTTTCATTAGTACGTCTTAAATTAGTCCGTCTTACATTGGTGCGTCTTTCATTAGTGCGTCTCTTATTAGTGCTTCTTACATTGGTGCGTCTTTCATTAGTGCGTCTTTTATTAGTGCTTCTTACATTGGTGCGTCTTACATTGGTGCGTCTTTCATTAGTGCGTCTTTTATTAGTGCGTCTTACATTGGTGCGTCTTTCATTAGTGCGTCTTTTATTAGTGCTTCTTACATTGGTGCGTCTTACATTAGTGCGTCTTTCATTAGTGCGACTTTCATTTGTAAGTCTTTCATTAGTGCGTCTTTTATTAGTGCTTCTTACATTGGTGCGTCTTACATTCGTGCGTCTTTCATTTGTACGTCTTTCATTAGTGCGTCTTTCATGATTGCCGGTTAGGGTGCGTCTTTCATTTATGCGTCTTTCATTTATGCCTCTTTCATTAGTGCGTCTATTATTAGTGCGTCGTTTATTAGTGTGTCTTTTACTAGTGCGTCTTTCACTAGTGCGTCTTTGACTAGAGTTAAACTTGATCTTTGTGGAAAATAAATTTAGGTTTTTATAGATTCGGAATGATATGCCTTATTTTTTTCTATTTTTAATTACATTTTGTTTTTTTTCTTCCGTATAAGATCGAATCAACACAAATAAATTCACAAGCATTTATTCTGTCCACTCATTTCTTCATGCATTGAATGTTTCCAGGTCACCATTCCTAATATGAAAATAAAGGAGTTATAAACTACTCTAGAACATTTTTTTCAAATCTTTTCATTTTAGTGGACCTGTGGACAAGTTTCAAAATGATACTGATGCCATATTTATTAGTTATGTTTTCTTTTTATTTGACCACAATTTCATTGTTGCGCGTCATAAGGCGCGATAATTGGGGCCAGTCGGCGAACACCAATTCGGGACATACTGCTACAGCAAATGCACAACAAAATACATTTTAAATCCCACATTTATTATGTATCCTCCACCTCACAATGTCCTAATTATTTATATAACTTAATATATTACTATTACTTTATCTGTTATCCTATTATAACACTCTCTTATTTTCCATATACATTCACATGTCATGTGACCATATGCTTAATGTTTGTGTAGATATTTTATTTGTATGCACCACAATCTAAAAAGGGCATCGAAAACTATATGGCGTTGTGTACGGCTCTGGTGTTGAGGCTATTGTTTCAAGCAACTACCTCGCTAATGAAATCGTCCGGTTCTTGTGTTCCTATCGCTTTTACCGGCCAATAAATGTGCCCACCCAAAGCCGATGTTCACTTGAAGGTCAAGGGTATTGATGCGGTTATAATCTGATCGTTTGTAAACATTAACTTTTCTTTTCGTCTGCGTCTAGACCAGTTGCTGGCCCTGATCGAGTTACCAACGCTATGGTCATCTTTCATTGTCTCATATTTATCATTACCGACGTCGCCTAAGTGAAACCTGTCTAACAGATACGTAATTCAGTGTTATTCGATCCAGCCAACAATGGATACGTCATTTGTTTAGTCTGCAAGTTACTGGACAAGTTACATATGTCTTTGACCGTGTCATGCTTCATGACGGATGACTGTTATCTGATAAGTGAAGGGGGACATGAAGTCGTAGGGACCAAGTTGGCTGGCTCATTGACTGGTGAGTGACCTTGGGTATCAGAGAAAAGGATGCCCGCATGTCAAGGCGACGGATCTTTTGTTGGTTTGTATACAAGTGCTGGATGATCTTGACGAATAGGATAGTTTGAAATGTCTAATTTTATATGTCAAAGTTCCCACTATTGAGTGATAAGGTAAGAACAATAGTAAAAAAAACAAAAACAACTACGCCTCAGGTCTCTCGATCAAATACCCTGTATTATCTGTTTCCTCCCTATGACTTATTGTCTATGACAGTACCATGCCTCCCACTAATTGTCTATGACAATTCTCTGGCTCCCAATCATTGTCTGTGACGGCGCCCTGCCTTTCACTCATTGTCTGTGACGTATCCTGCCTCCCACTCATTGCCTGTGAGTGTCCTGCCTCCCACTCATTGCCTGTGAGTGTCCTGCCTCCCACTCATTGTCTGTTACGTGTCCTGCCTCCCATTCATTACATGTGACGTGTCCTGCTTCCAACTCATTGTCAGTGATGTGTCCTACCTCTCACTCATTGTCTGTGATTTGTGTTCTGCCTCTCACTCATTATTTGTGACAGTGCCCTGCATCCCACTCATTGCCCATGACGTGACCTACCTCTCACTCATTGCCTGTGAGTGTCCTGCCTCCAACTCATTATCTGTGACTAGTCCTGCCTCCCACTCCTTTGTATGTGACGTATCCTGCCTCCCACTCCTTGTCTGTGACGTGTCCTACCTCCCACTCCTTGATTTTGAGTGTCCTACCTCCCACTCCTTTGTCTGTCACGTGTCCTACCTCCAACTCCTTTGTCTGTGACGTGTCTTACCTCCAACTCCTTTGCCTGTGACGTGTCCTACCTCCCACTTATTTGTCTGTGACGTATCCTACCTCCCACTCCTTTGTCTGTGACGTGTCCTACATCCAACTCCTTTGCCTGTGACGTGTCCTACCTCCCACTTATTTGTCTGTGACGTGTCCTACCTCCCACTTCTTTGTCTGTGACGTGTCCTACCTCCCACTCCTTT
>CAXITT010000347.1:48454-72733 GCA_964033795.1 Lymnaea stagnalis | reverse complement strand
GATAGATGGATAGATGGATAGATGGATAGATGGATAGATGGATAGATGGATAGATGGATAGATGGATAGATGGATAGATGGATAGATGGATAGATGGATAGATGGATAGATGGATAGATGGATAGATTCTCTACATTATTGAAATTTTAAGATGGATATGTATGGATAAGTCTTTGTATCATTTTCTTCAATTATAATATTCCATTAACTATACTTATTCCAAGTCATTCCTTTCCCTCTGTCTAGAGGCCAAGCCTACATATTCATCATGTATCAAGTCATTCCTCTCCCTCTTTCCAGAGTCCCAGCCTACATATCATGTAATCAAGTCATTCCTTTCCCTCTGTCTAAAGACTCAGCCCAAATATTCATAGAAAACGTAAAGACGATGGTGTAGATGAGATAAGATGAAGCCCAAAAGCACTCAGAAAAAAAAATACGTTACATTTAGTTTTGCGTAAATCGAGACTTCATATTCAACACTGGATTTCAACGTTCACGAGATTTAAAATAAATTTATACACAGGAAAGGAGATGGGAAAAACACACACAGTGTGAGCAATAAATAGACAAACTCGATATTTATCTCTAGGCACATTGGTATCTTAAGATGTAGCCATCAATATGGAGGCAAAGATAATTATTGGATCGCAGGTTGGTTTTTAAAATGTTGGAGTGTGTGGGATGGGGGGGGGGTGTGAGAGGTGGGATATTCCGAACTGAATAATGGATCCGGAGATGTTGTGGAGTGCTTAAAGAAACTCGCCTCGGGCAAATCTGATCGCCCAGCTCTCGTGAAATCCCGATGGTGGGGGGGGGGGGTGTGAGAGGTGGGATATTCCGAACTGAATAATGGATCCGGAGATGTTGTGGAGTGCTTAAAGAAACTCGCCTCGGGCAAATCTGATCGCCCAGCTCTCGTGAAATCCCGATGGCTTCTTTTTTTTTTCCTTGTTAATCTGGGTCAGCCGATAAAAGATAGGGACTGCCTTGTTACAAGATTATTGGGAAATATTTAGTAGTTGTCTTGTTTAATAGATCGATTTACGTCTTTGCTTGGTAGAAACCATAGAATTCCTTACTCACTGATTTCCTCTCATTTTACAACCTCCGATTCGATAAGAGATAGGGAAAAACATCAGAGTAGATACTAAACTTTTTTTAAAAAAAAGGTTTTGGTGTGCGTATTAAGTAGATAGCCAATTTAAGATTGAAACATTTTAATTAAATTTATCATTTATTTCTAATTTTTAAAAAAAATTGTAAAGTGCAAACATTTAATTTAGGTATAAGAGTCATTTGTACCAATCAAACATTTAATTTAGGTATAAGAGTAATTTGAACGAATATAAAATCTTGACATTAAGATGACTGGTGACATTTGTACCTATACCTTGACTGAGAATATGACTGGTGACATTTGTACCTATACCTTGACAGAGGAGATGACTGTGACATGTGTACTTATACCTTGACTGAGACGATTACTGGTGATAATTGTACCTACACCTTGGCTGAGAATATGACTGGGGACATGTGTACCTATACCTTGACAGAGAAGATGACTGGTGAAATGTGTACCTATACCTTGACTGAGAAGATGACTGATCAATTTTTACCTGTATCTTGATTGATAAGATGCCTGGTGACATTTGTACCTATACCTTGACGGCGAAGACGACTGGGGACATGTGTACCTGTAACTTGACTGAGGAGATGACTGGTGACATGTGTACCTATACCTTGACGGCGAAGACGAATGGTGACATTTGTACCTATACATTGACTGAGAAGATGACTAGTGACATTTGTACCTGTACCTTGACTGAGACGATGACTGGTGACATGTATACATTTAGATTGACAGAAAAGTCGTGTGTTCTTCTACATAGCGATGCCATAGTCAAACTTAGTGATAAATTATTCAACAATTATTTTGGTGAAGTCTCTCGAAGGTGTCTCAGTTACATTGATACATTTATTGATCACGTCTGTTATGTTGTGTTCTTTGTTTTTGTTTTTTGTTGAAAGCACAAAATTTTTCTTGAACTTGGTTTTCGATTATATGAAGGTTGGGTTAGGTGCTCTCCTAAAAGGTAAATGTATCACTTCATGTTAGGATAACTAATGTATTAATGTATCAAGTCATGTTAGGGTAGAGTCAGGTTTAGGTTGTTCGGCGGGCCGGATGTTACCACGCGGGCCTTGGGTTTGACTCATGTGGCTTAGACTACACAAAACGAACTTAGCCCAAAAAGCATACGTTTGTTAAAATAAAATGACAGTATCTAAAAAAAAAAGAAAGAAAATAAATAGAAAAGAAAATCGTTGTGTAAGTCTGTGAGAAAACTAAACTTTGGTAATGAACTAAGTGGTGGTACCCAAATAAAGATATAAAGTAAAATACATTTTTTAAAAAGTAACTTTATATTTATCAGTGATAACTTCCGTTGTTTAATTCTACTAAATTGAATTATAGGATTGAGGTTAGGGTTAGGGTTAGAGTTAGGCTTAGGGTTAGGGTTAGGCTTAGGGTTAGGTTTGTATATCTAAATCAGACACAATGGATGCACCTTAACGGCAAATTAAATTTACTCGTACAGCACCAGTCCTTCTCTTATTTGCGGGTTAGACCATGAGCTTAAAATCAGCCAGGGTCTGCGGCCATAGATCTCCATTGACAGCCATCGACTCATAACGACTTGGCGAAAATCAAGGCCACCTTAGTCCAGACAAGAGATGTTATGGGATCACTGGTCCAGAAGATAGCACATTGTGATGACGTAATTCACCATAAAATATCATTTGATACCCTCGTCTGGAAAAGTTCTGAGAATTGCGTTCATTTTCCTTATATAGGCGTGGCTGTATCGATAACACAATTGTGTGGAGTCTGCCGAATCGATACCACAAAAAATGGATGCTAAGACGCTAGATACGAGTATCTTGTCATGTCAAGTTTATCATTTTATTTCTTTATCTCTCGCTCTACCTCACTCTATCTCTGTTCTCTCTCTCTCTCTCTCTCTCTCTCTCTCTCTCTCTCTCTCTCTGTCTGCCTATCTATGTATTTCTATCTCAATGCCCCTTCCTCAATCTGTATTTCTCTCTTTCCATATCTCTCTGTTTCTCTCTCTCTTTCTGTCGTTCTAGCTCTCTCAGTCTCTGTCTCTCTCTCTCTCTCTCTCACTCTCTGTATTTCTCTCTCTACGTCTTTATCTCGCTATGTATTTCTCCCGCTAAGTATTTCTCCCTCTGTCTGTCTCTCTCTCTGTCTTTCTATCTTTCTGTCTTTCTCTCACTCTCTCTGTGTATTTCTTTCTATGTCTTCCTCTCTTTTGTCTTTCCTTTCACTCTCTCTCACTGTCCATCGCTTTCTCTCTTGCACTCTCTCCTCTTTATCTCTCTCTCTCCCAATGTTTGTTTATTTTTTCAAACTGTATTTATCATTTTATTTTGTGGCATATTTAAAATATGAGATTGTGTTTAAATAAAAAAAAATTTCTTTCATTTTGTAACACTATCGCTTATAATTCAAGTCTTTTGCTATCAGTAAATTCTGGTGGGAGGTGGGATGTTAATACATTTTCAAAACGAAGCTGTATAAAAAAAAAACAATATTGTCTACTTCACTTTGGCAAAGTACACATGGGAAAGTTTTGCTGGCATCCGTCCGTCACAATGTGACGATGGAGTGGGCTTCGGAGGACGAAATCCACATCGGCCTGGGATTATACTTCAAGGATTATAAGCTGGTTCCCAGCAGCAAATCGCCTCTCTCCACGCCGCTGGGTAACCCAAGGGAACATCATTGGATGATACAGCTTGGCACCAGTGGCGTCGCAGGAGTTGTCGGAATGTTTCATTGTATCAATGTTATCCGCCTTTCGAGACGCCATTTCCGGGTTTGATTTCAGAGTTTCCTTCTCTTAGATGGGTTGCCGTCCAAGGTTAACGAGTCCCATCTACCCGGGATGCTGGTGGTGTTTTTGCTTGACTGGGCTCTTGCTGGAATTGAACTCCAGACCTCCAACTTGAGATTTGCTCAGTTTAGACAACTCGGCCACCCAGCACATGGGAAAGTACATATGGGCAAAGTACACATGGGCGAAGTACACATGGGGAAAGTAAACTTCAATGAAGTACACATGGGCAAGTGCATGTGTGAAAAGTACACATGGGAAAAGCACACATCGGAAAAGTACACATGGGCAAAGTACAGATATTCAAAGTACACATCAGCAATATACACATGTGCAACGTTCACATGGACAAAGTACACATATTCAAAGTACACATCAGCAATATACACATGTGCAACGTTCACATGGACAAAGTACACATATTCAAAGTACACATCTTCAAAGTACACATTGGCAAAGTACGCATCGTTTTGCGAACACGGAAGCAATATTTTTATAACATCTGTTAAACTGAATGTAATAGTTTCTATCATTACCTTTGCAGCTGTCAGTTGTAATATAACTGTAACTACACCTGTATTGTAGGACCAAGGTATTCAATGACTATGTACTAACTGTAATGTATGACGAAGATATTTAATGACTAAATACTAACCGTAATGTAGGACCAAGAGCTAATGTGTAGAAGACAGTTGTATCGGATTTGGAAGCAGTAAACATGAGTCTGACCCCCGGTGAAAGAAACCTACAATTTGCGCGGCTACTGCCAGCAAACGATACCGCCCATGGAAGGGGGAGGGGGGATCAGACAGTACCAGAAGCCCAGGCAATGAGTGTTTCAAGACCGACCGGTCACAATCATCGGGCGAGCAATAAATGGCGGTCATAATAAAAATGTTGTCTTGTGTATGGAATAAGTTCGTACTGTTCTATTTATTCGTCAAATGTTACATCTACATTAATAAGTCCCAAAGTCTCACCCTAAGCCTAATCTTAATTCTAAACAAATGTTACGATTACATTAATAAGTCCCAAAGTCTCACCCTAAGCTAAACCTTATTTCTAAACAAATCTTACACTTACATTAATAAGCCCCAAAGTCTCACCCTTAGCTAAACTTTAATTCTAAACAAATGTTACAATTACATTAATAAGCCCCAAAGTCTCACCCTAAGCTAAACCTTAATTCTAAACAAATGTTACAATTACATTAATAAGCCCCAAAGTCTCACCTTAAGCCTAACCTTAATTCTAAACAAATGTTACGATTACATTAATACGTCACAAATTCTCATCCTTAGCTAAACCTTAATTCTAAACAAATGTTACGATTACATTAATAGGTCACAAAGTCTCATCCCTAGCTAAACCTTAATTCTAAACAAATGTTACGATTACATTAATAAGCCCCCAAAGTCTCACCCTAAGCTAAATCATAATTCTAAACAAATGTTACAATAACTTTAATAAGCCCCAAACCCTCAACTTCACCCAACCCTAACCCTAACCCTAACCTTAACCCAAACCCTAATCCTAACCCTAACCAAATTTTAAGATATATGTAACAAACCCAAAACCCTCACACTAACCCTAACCCAACCCTAACCAGAAAAAGAGAAAGACATAAAATACTTATCTTTCTTTTTTCTGATGGTTTTATCTTTTTTTTTCTTGACATTGATCCAAACTATCAAGAAGCAATTAAAAGTCATTTTACTTTGAGTCTTAAAAGCTTTAATTAATATTTCTCTACATGGTCTCTACCGGATCATTTGCTTTGGATGAAACCTCAAAGTCTATCTAAACAATCCAAATGTCTTTTTGTTCCGTCCTTGATAAGTAGATGTCACATTAAACTTATAGAAGTTCCACTCAGCTCAACTTAAGGAGCCGTTACAATAACCAGATTGCCAATTTTGTTGAACCTCTTTCAAAGAGAACACCTTCTCACTTCATCACGTGTATTTCAAAAGCCTGGTCTGGCGTGGGATTACAATATATAACGAGTGGGTTGGGTATCAAGGTATCGATTTTACAAAACCCACACATTTAGAAAAAAAGAAAAAAGAAACAAAATTAAGCGAGAACGGACCCTGGCAAGTCAAGATATTTTGTTTGTCGATCCCATTAAGGAAGTTAGCGTGGGCGTCGCATGAAAGAACTCTCTAATCCAGGATTTGCATGAAATTTAAAGGGACCAGGCCCAAATACAGACATTTTGTGGTGATAGAAAAGTTGTTAAACAGGGACAAATGACAGACACTTTAAGTTGTTATAAAAGCTTACAAACGAAGATCAAAGACAGATACTTTGATATGTTATAAAAGTTGTCGAACGATGACATAAGGCAGATATTTTGATGTGTTATAAAAGTTGACAAACAAGGACCAAAGACAGAAAAGTCAAGCGACAGCTCTGCTGGATCTTTCTTGTACCATGCAAATGCTTGATATATTACTTAAAAGTAACTTGGCTTTTATTTCAACTATGTTGGGAATAAACTACTTAATTAATACATGAATTTAAAAAAAAAAATCTTCCATCACAAAAAAGCACTCCTGAAACCATTTAATATGTTTTACGCCAATCTAAAAACAAAACAATCACACAAAAAAAAAAAAAAAAAAAAAAAAAAAAAAAAAAACACAAAAAAAAAAAAAAAAAAAAAAACGAAAACAAAAAACCACCTCCTATAACAACAACAAAGCCACCACCAACAACAAAACCACCAACAACAGCAACAACAAAACTTACTTTGAATAATTATCTTTTATAAATAGTTCCAAGTTTCACCAGAGTAAAAAGAAGCGAAGGAGAGAGCTATACATTTTTACGGGTTTTCAAAACTGGTCATTTAAAAGGATACCTGAAATCATTACACATATAAATAAAACCTTATATCATTATATATAAATAACAAAGGAACCTAGTATCATATAAACAAAAAGGACACTTAATTATATTATACATGCTTAAGGAAAAATAAATAAAAATATCAGTGTAATAACTAACCTTTGAATTTATTTAAAATGTAGAAACGTTTTGCAGGTGCACAAGGCAAATACTGATGTGTAAACAATGTCTCTGTAGATTTATGGCTAATTGCTATTTTAAACTGGTATTTTTTTATACGTTGTAGATAATTGTCATAATTATGTAAACAAGAAAGGAAAACTTTATAAAAGTCATCACATTTTTTAATACATGATTAATTATTGGTAAATTGTAGCAATATACATTACCCAAGCCTTCAACAAATTGAAAGATTTATTTGAAATTTCAAGCAAGTATACATTTTTTTCTAATAATTTACTAATGGATGGCGTCCATTGTAAAAACACTTATACACACTCTGGTATGCATATTACAACAGTTCTAACTAAAGTAAGACATGTTATCCTTTTAGACCACTTGGCATTGCATTTTTATAACAAACATCAGAATTTAACCGTTGAACACATTAACAAAATGGGGAATTTAAAAAAAAAAATTAAATTTAGCTGACTTAAAGGAAAAATGAAGAGAAATTCTCTATTTTTCAGTGTGGGATAACTCAATTTTGAATCAGCAATATCAGGCTTCTCCCCCCTGTAACCAGATTAATTATGCGCGCTTCAAATCAATGCGCCGAAGGCAGAAAAAAGGCCCTTCGGTTCATTTCTATAAAACCACACTGTCATTAGGGCTTCCCTAACCCTAACCCTAACCCTAACCCTAACCACACTGTCATTAGGGCTTCCCTAACCCTAACCCTAACCCTAACCCTAACCCTAACCCTAACCCTAACCACACTGTCATTAGGGCTAACCCTAACCCTAACCCTAACCCTAACCCTAACCACACTGTCATTAGGGCTTGTCTCAAAAATGCGGTGTGAGTGTAGGGAAGGGTTGTGGGTATAGGAAACGGGTTTCAATCTGGACGCCTTAAGAAACCTGGGTGGCCTAGTTTCCATGAAATGAATTTCGTCTCTCACAGCCCCTAGCTATTTCACCAACCATTCCCCAACCCTCCGTGCAGACGGTTTGACATTTCGGCCAATTACTGGCCCATACGTCACCGTGGTCCTCAAGCTGCTGTCTTTTCATGTGAACCATGTCCTAATACTGTTCATTAGTAGTTTCAGATTTAGTTAATTAAACGCTTTTTTCTAAGATATTGTAGTAAGCATTTGCTTTACGTGGACTCACCATTAGCCAATCAATCGTCATAACAATCGGCTAATCAATCGTCATCAATATTAGCTAATCAATCTTCATCAATATTAGCTAATCAATCTTCATCAATATTAGCTAATCAATCTTCATCAATATTAGCGAATCAATCTTCATCAATATTAGCTAATCAATTGTCATCAATATTAGCTAATCAATCTTCATCAATATTAGCTAATCAATTGTCATCAATATTAGCTAATCAATCTTCATCAATATTAGCTAATCAATTGTCATCAATATTAGCTAATCAATCGTCATAGCTGTCACGGTCAGATCGCGTGAGTTTCTGTATCAGCTTTTATGATGTTAATTTGACCAATCGTGGGTGAGTTTTTTTTCCCCGTGCGCCCACGAGTTTTTATTTTCTCGGTCAGGTATGACCGTTGTGGTGTGTTGGGAGGAACCACTTAATGATAGGAGTGTGTGAAAAGGGGAGATGAGTTTTTTTTAAGGAGTGAACAGTGGCAAGTGCAGTGGATAAGGTGTATGATTTTTGTCTTTTGAAGGCAGTGAGTTTTCTATGGATGGAAGAAGACTTTTGTAACTAAGACCTCTAGACAATGAACGTCACGTCACAGTAGGGGCCCGTTGAAGTAGCCATATCATCCATAACCATCCACAGTGGATTAACCATACAAATCGACCATTCGCTATCGTTGCGGCACATCAAAGCAACAATCCCAGCCTACCATCAGCCACAGGGAAGGCCCGTCAAAGCAGCAACATATACTCTAACCATCCACCACAATGGAGCAACCATCCAAGCCTGCCATTTACCACAGATCTAGACAGATCTAGAGAGATCTAGTCGCTAAGCTGTCTGTTAGACAGAACTAGTCGCTAAGCTGTCTGTTAGACCGAACTAGTCGTTAAAATTTCTGTTAGATAGAACAAGTCGATAAGCTGTGTGTTAGACAGAACTAGTCGCTAAGCTGTCTGTTGAACAGAATAGTTTCAAAAGTTTAGATGTAAGCATCAAGTACAAGTCTACCAATCTATGCTACAACTCGTTCACTGACCCTAACTGTCCTGTCTATCTCTCTGAACTGTTGCTTCCTTACATTCCCACAAGACAACTACGCTCAATTGACAATAGAAACTTCTCAATCCCAAGAACCAAAACTAAGACCATCGGTGAACGCTCCTTCTACTTCCATGCGCCCACGTTCTGGAACCAGCTCCCCTTCCACATCCGTCATTGTGAAACCTCGTCCATTTTCAAAAAGTCCCTTAAAACCCATCTGTTTAGGTCCGCCTATGACCTGTGATGCACCCTTTCGCCCTGCCTTATTTTCTGTCTCGGGTTGATCCTGCAGTATAGGCCAAAACGTGCCAAAGTATATAGCCCTTTTAATGTTTAAGCTACTATTTCTATAGTCATTTTTAACATAATTTTTACTATTCTAGTGTCTCTGGTTTTTCATTTTTATTCTACTTTAGCAATTTAAATAATGTACATTGTGAAGCACTTAGAGCTTTAATGTAAGCGGTATATAAAAATGCCTAAATAAATAAATAATCGAGACGATATTTTAAGGGAGAGGATATCGCGTCGCTTCCAAAGTTTCACTGTCTTCAATAATTCCTTCTCGCCTCCATAACTTCAGTAGCCTCACGGTGTTCAAGAACCCCTTCTCATCTCCATAACTTCTGTAGCCTCACTGTCCTCAATAATTCCTTCTCGCCTCCATAACTTCAGTAGCCTCACTGTCTTCAATAATTCCTTCTCGCCTCCATAACTTCAGTAGCCTCACTGTCTTCAATAATTCCTTCTCGCCTACATAACTTCAGTAGCCTCACGGTGTTCAAGAACCCCTTCTCATCTCCATAACTTCTGTAGCCTCACTGTGTTCAAGAACCCCTTCTCACCTCCATAACTCCTGTAGCCTCACTGTCCTCAATAATTCCTTCTCGCCTCAATAACTTCAGTAGCCTCACTGTCCTCATGAACCATTCTCACCTCCATAACTTCTGTATCCTCACTGTGTTCAAGAACCCCTTCTTACCTCCATAACTTCTGTAGCCTCACTGTCCTCATGAACAACTAACCCTAACCCTTCTCACCTCTAAAACTTGATTCACGTTCGTAGCATCCATTGCCTCGAAATCCCCAAGAATTTATTTCATGTTGGATTCTTTCATTTCTCGTTTCTCAATTATTCAAAAGTTCAATAAATAACCGCCAGAAGCAGCCATAATATTGTTATCATAGTTGCCCACCATCAATAGCCGCTGCAAAATAAACCAATCTGTGTCTTTTATAAATACAATCTGAGGACATCTGTTTGTCCGAGAGTTTGTTTCGGAGACGAATGGCTCGCTGGTCCTCAATGGTTGTACTTTTGGAGGATCAATAAAGTCTAGCCTTCTGTTAGCATGTTATCTCTTACTGAGAGTGGGAGGGGGGTGGGACTGATGGTGTTAATATATAATGGGTATTCATAGCCAATACGACGGGTCAGCAGAAAACAGAGGGGTGATGGCGTAGGGGGAGGTTTCAAGGTGAGATTAGAGCCAGGGTACAACGGGTGTCGGTAATATGGGGCACTTGTTATGTAGAGATGGGAAATATTTTACTTTGTTTTCCTTGCTATTCTGCAACTCATTTCTTTTCTATAAAAGAGTTTACTATTCTGCATTTAATGCCCCCCCCCCCCCACACACTTTTGACTATCCTACCATTAGTTTACCCCTTGAATATCCTACAATGAGTGCCGCCATTTGACTACATTAGAGATGGGAAATATTTTACTTTGTTTTCCTTGCTATTCTGCAACTCATTTCTTTTCTATAAAAGAGTTTACTATTCTGCATTTAATGCCCCCCCCCCCCACACACTTTTGACTATCCTACCATTAGTTTACCCCTTGAATATCCTACAATGAGTGCCGCCATTTGACTACACTAAAATGAGTGCCGCCATTTGACTACACTAAAATGAGTGCCTCCATTTAACTATTCTAAAATGAGTTCTTTTGTTTGACTATCCTTCAGTTAGAGCCCCAATTGAAAAGCTGACATTTTTTTTAACTGTACACAACTGACTCTAGCCTTAGCTAAGTATTTTGTTTCTGTATTAAAGATGTCCTAAAAGAAATTATTGGTCAAAATAAAGCATAATTAGTTATTTACCACATAAAAGCATAGATTGTATCACAATCGCATGCATAAAGCAACTCACATTTTTTCACATCTTTTAATTTAATTTCTGAGTGTATCTCATCTGCCCCGCTCTCATTATGCACAGTGATGCGCTCTCATTCGCTTCTTCCCCCGTCATAAGTACTAAATAAGATAAGATAAGATTATTTTATTGATCCAAATAAATGGAAATGTTTTTTAATTGCACTGTACATTTTCAGCTAAAAAATAAAACAATTTTAACACAAGACTTTTATAAGAAATTATTTCAAACAGCCATCTAGTGAGTTATCTTAGCAAAATACACACAGGATAACACATTCGCTACTCACAGTAGTTGCTGTTCTATATTATTTTTAGATCTCAAATATCTTGACTATTAATAAGTAAAGTAAAGAAAGGAAAATGATATCTAAGAAAACATGAGTTGTATAACATACAATTTGTGACCCCTCTCTGTTCTGTGCTAAGCGTCACAATATTTGTTCCTGAAAAAAATAGCAGATCTTTCGGAGTCCAATTTCTATCCAATTATTTAACCTTTGATTCATCATTTAACCTTTCATTCATTATTTAACCTTTGATTCATTATTTAACCTTTGATTCATTATTTAACCTTTGATTCATTATTTAAACTTTGATTCTTTATGTATCCTTTGATTCATTAATGATAAAAAGTTTACAAAAAAAAAAAAAAAAAAAAAAAAAAAAAAAAAAAAAAAAAAAAAAATAAAAAAAAAAAAAAAAAAAAAGATAAAAAAAATAAAAAAAAAAAAAAAAAAAAAAAAAAAAAAAAAAAAAAAAAAAAAGCAATATTCATATAACATTTAAAAAAATCAAAATTAAGTGTCTGACACAATAATGAGATAGGGACTACAGCCAAACTTAAGAGTCAGACACTACCAAGATGGGGACTATTAATTAAGAGTGAGACACAATACTGAAATAAGGACTACAATCTAAATTAAGAGTCTAACACAATACCAAGATAGGAACGTTAGCCTAAATTGGGAATCTGACACAATAGGTGATAGGGAATATAGACTAAATTAAGAAGCTGACACAATACCGAGATAGGGACTATGCCCTAAACTGAGAATCTGACACAATAACTACAATGGTCTATGGCCTAAAAGAAGAGTCTGACACCATACCAAGTTAGGAAATATAGCCTAAATTAAGAATCTTTAATAATACCAATATAGGGACTAAAGTCTAATGTGAGAATATTACACAATACCGAGATAGGGACTAAAGTCTAATGTGAGAATATTACACAATACCGAGATAGGGGATATAGCCTAAATTAAGAGTCTGGAACAATACCAAGATAGGGATTATGGCCTAAATTGAGAATGTGATACAAACGATAATGGTCTATGGCATAAATTAAGAGTGTGAATCAATATCAAAATAGGACTATAGCCTAAATTAAGAGCCTAACACAATACTGATATAGGGATTATAGCTTAAATTAAGAGCCTAGTTTCGATTTCAACGACTAGTCGGAAACTTTTGGGTCAATACCCCATTTCATATTTCAGCTTGGAAAACAAGCCATTATCAATTTATTACGCAACGTTGTTCCCCGGGGCCAGGAATGATGACAAATTTTGACGTTTAAACTCGGGCGAGATTATCGACGACAGTTCTAATGTGAGGAATGTCACCATTATAAAATTAAACATAACAAATGGACATTTTTACAGATCATTTATTTAGTTCTGAAACCGCATATTTAAATGGTTACCCGTTTAATGTATCTCCCGTACTCTTTTAGGTATTAAGATGACAAGAATAATCATAAACATATAGGCCAAAGCTCGGCAGAATTGCTCTTGTTATTATGATTATTTAAGTTTTATTATCTTTTTTTTATTTTGCGACTGCACATATTTTGCTCGACGCCGGAAAGAAGATATTAATGGTGTCAGTCATATGCATGTAATGAAAATTTGATATGTATAAATAATAATCTTAAGACTTAAATAAATATTTGCCATTCAGCGACTTCATCACGCAACTAAGTCTCTTGACAGAATTCTTGGGGATAACGATATCAGAGACGCTTTAATCTGACGTGACATCAGACGAATTGTTTACTAATACATATTTGTCTTAGTTAAAATGTGTATTTATTTGTGTGTAAAAATAAATATGTACAATGTCATCTCAAAATAAATAAACCAATTTTTGTGAATCAATAAAGGATCTATGGATCAATAAAGGATATGTGGATCGATAAAGGATCTATGGTTCGATAAAGATCTATGGATCAATGAAGGATCTATGGATCAATAAAGGATCTAGTCAATTTTTAAAAAAAGACAAAAAAAAAGACAAAGCAAAAACAATTTGGGTGAATAATGTAAAGGACAAAATTATTAAAAGTGTTGTACACAATAAAATAAGATATTGAAGTAGAAGAAACACATACATTGATACAATAACTGTAAAACATCGAATCTGATGTGAAATTAGGGACAAAAGATGGAATCTGTTGAAAAGTATTTGCTAAGTGCGTTTGGATAAAAGCGTTTACAAACTGAAAAATCTTAAATCAAGTTTACAATATCTTTGATTTTTAACCTGAATGTCGTAGCACAACTATACGTTTACTTAAGTATATGTTTTTTTAACAAACAATATCCATGGTAATTTACACAAATATGAAAAAATTAATGTAACATCTGTATTGGAATTTCCTACTTGTCTCAAGCAGCGATTGGACAATCAATTTTTCGAATGTGAATTTGTTCTGCGGTGGTGTCCCACCCATCAGATAGGATGCACTCTAAGGTAATGATAGCAAAACATCTTGTTTGTTAGACAAACAGAATAGCACTGACGTGTTCAGTGCCTTGACACAAATGTCAAGTGAGTTGGGGAGTTCAGTCTTGGAAAGTGGTGACAGTTTAACACTAGAGGGGGCGTTGACTTTTAAAGAAGTAGAAAGTGAACTAAACTCTTTTGAAATATTTTCAGTTGTGAGGATATAAAATCAAACAAACAAGGTTAACCTCTTTTATTCAACGTCCTAGAACGCAACTTAAAATGTAAGACAGGCCGAATGTTGTTAGAACAGGCCTGCCCAACTCAAAACGTAAGACAGCCCGAATGTTGTTAGAACAGGCCTGCGCAACTCAAAATGTAAGACAGGCCGAATGTTGTTAGAACAGGCCTGTGCAACTCAAAATGTAAGACAGCCCGAATGTTGTTAGAACAGGCCTGTGCAACTCAAAATGTAAGACAAGCTTAATATTGTTAGAACAGGCCTGTGCAACTCAAAATGTAAGACAGGCCGAATGTTGCTAGAACAGGCCTGTGCAACTCAAAATGTAAGGCAGGCCGAATGTTGCTAGAACAGGCCTGTGCAACTCAAAATGTAAGGCAGGGCGAATGTTGCTAGAACAGGCCTCTGCAACTCAAAATGTAAGGCAGGCCGAATGTTGCTAGAACAAGCCTGTGCAACTCAAAATGTAAGGCAGGCCGAATGTTGCTAGAACAGGCCTCTGCAACTCAAAATGTAAGGCAGGCCGAATGTTGTTAGAACAGGCCTTTGCAACTCAAAATGTAAGGCAGGCCGAATGTTGCTAGAACAGGCCTGTGCAACTCAAAATGTAAGGCAGGCCGAATGTTGTTAGAACAGGCCTCTGCAACTCAAAATGTAAGGCAGGCCGAATGTTGCTAGAACAGGCCTGTGCAACTCAAAATGTAAGGCAGGCCGAATGTTGTTAGAACAGGCCTGTGCAACTCAAAATGTAAGGCAGGGCGAATGTTGCTAGAACAGGCCTGTGCAACTCAAAATGTAAGGCAGGGCGAATGTTGCTAGAACAGGCCTGTGCAACTCAAAATGTAAGGCAGGGCGAATGTTGCTAGAACAGGCCTCTGCAACTCAAAATGTAAGGCAGGCCGAATGTTGTTAGAACAGGCCTGTGCAACTCAAAATGTAAGACAGGCCGAATGTTGCTAGAACAGGCCTGTGCAACTCAAAATGTAAGGCAGGCCGAATGTTGCTAGAACAGGCCTGTGCAACTCAAAATGTAAGGCAGGCCGAATGTTGTTAGAACAGGCCTGTGCAACTCAAAATGTAAGGCAGGCCGAATGTTGTTAGAACAGGCCTGTGCAACTCAAAATGTAAGGCAGGCCGAATGTTTTGCCGGCTTGTTTTAGAGTAACACACGAACGGCATAAGATAACACCTATAAATTAGTTACCACATCCTGGTACGTAACGTAATATGTTATCTTTTTTTTTGTGTCAATTTAATGTATTTTAATATTTCGCTGGTGTGTTGAACAATGCCTAACAAAAGGACGAAAAACCAGTACAACAACAAAAAAATATACCAAAGCTAGTGACACTAAAATGTTGAATTTACTTGTACCTTTAAATGCATATAAAAATACAAAATCAAATAGACATACTTTTTTTTAAAATATATATTGACCTAAAGTACAGCAAGTAAAGAGTACCAACCTTGAAAGATTCAGATCTTAATAATAAAAAAACATTCAATTAGATTTACAATCTATTAAGTACATTACGTCTTGTAAATTCTAGGAAAAATAGCAATTCTCTCGTTTGGGAAAAATGCCGCCTTATTTAAGGAGGAACTTATGGAACTCTCCAGAAAAGGATTTCTGAAAATCGAATTTTCCGAAAGCATTCCTTAGAGCAAATGAAGGTAAACAATCTTTCCCCAATCAAGGGAGGGGTGGGATTGGTAAAGCATTACACATGTAATCGATGACGTTATATATCTAAAGAAAAAAAGTCGGGTAGTTGATGTACGTCTGATGCATCAGCTTGTGGTAAATAAAAACTGATTTAATATAAAGAAAATAACACATGCAATATAACACATACAATTTAACACATATGATACAATGCATGCATTTAACAAATGATTTATAAGTCAAAGCTTCAACTTATGGCCCAATGATATCCTAAAATATTTGTTTATCCATAGAGCTAAATGATAACCTAAAATATGTGTTTATCCATAGAACTAAATGATAACCTAAACTATTTGTTTAATCTAAAGAACTTAATGATAACCTAAACTATTTGTTTATCCACAGAACTCATTGATAACCTAAACTATTTCTTTATCCATAAAACTCAATGATAACCTAAACTATTTGTTTATCCATGGAACTCAATGAAAACCTAAACTATTTGTTTATCCATAAAACTCAATGATAACCTAAACTATTTGTTTATCCATAGAACTCAATGATAACCTAAACTATTTTTTATTCATAAAACTCAATGATAACCTAAACTATTTGTTTATCCATAGAACTCAATGATAAACTAAACTATTTGCTTATCCATAGAACTCAATGATAACCTAAACTATTTGTTTATCCATAAAACTCAATGATAACCTAAACATTTTGTTATTCCATAGAACTCAATGATAACCTAAACTATTTGTTTATCCATAAAACTCAATGATAACCTAAACCTTTTGTTTATCCATAGAACTCAATGATAACCTAAACTATTTGTTTATCCATAAAACTCAATGATAACCTAAACCTTTTGTTTATCCATAGAACTCAATGATAACCTAAACTATTTGTTTATCCATAGAACTCAATGATAACCTAAACTATTTGTTTATCCATAGAACTCAATGATAACCTAAACTATTTGTTTATCCATAGAACTCAATGATAACTTAAACTATTTGTTTATCCATAGAACTCAATGATAACCTAAACTATTTGTTTATCCATAAAACTCAATGATAACCTAAACCTTTTGTTTATCCATAGAACTCAATGATAACCTAAACTATTTGTTTATCCATAGAACTCAATGATAACCTAAACCTTTCGTTTATCCATAGAACTCAATGATAACCTAAACTATTTGTTTATCCATAGAACTCAATGGAAACGTTTCATGAAAGTTTGACCTGTGTTGAAGCCGTTGCTTTTGTTGTCCGAAAAGATTGCACATTGTCCGAAATCTGAGTGACGTCTAATGTTTGTTCTGTAGTTGACGTCAGTGTTCTGACTTCGCAGGCGGAGTAGATCATTATGATGTGTCACTCCGCAGTTCATGTTTAATTTGTATGAATTTTAGATTGAAAACTACAAACAATTATTCCCAATAATACAAATATGAATAATTAAATTAATATAAAGTATAATAATATCATAAAATTGATGCTAAAGTATTCTAATATAATAAAATTCATGTTTCAGTTTTACTGTATCATTAAATTGAAAACCAGTAATTTGTTTTACCACATAAAATATAACCAAGCTACTAATTATTTCGCTTGCCTAAGCTTTTTTGTATAAATTATTTTTTTCGTTAAAACTAGTTAATATATATTCCCTTTTGGAATAAAAGACCCTATAGCGAGCTGACAGATTGGAATAAAAGACCCTATAGCGAGCTATCAGATTGGAATAAAAGACCCTATAACGAGCTATCAGATTGGAATAAAAGACCCTATAGCGAGCTATCAGATTGGAATAAAAGACCCTATAGCGAGCTATCAGATTGGAATAAAAGACCCTATAGCGAGCTGTCAGATTGGAATAAAAGACCCTATAGCGAGCTATCAGATTGGAATAAAAGACACTATAGAGAGCCATCAGATAGGAAGACCCTATAGTGAACGCTCAAATTGGATTAAAAATAACGTTATAAGTACCATACTATTTTATGTTGACGCCAATTTTAAAACGCTCATATATTGCGTCGTGGGTTAGGGTTAGAGTTAGGATTATGGTTTGGTATGTGGATGCAATTTTTAAAATGTTCCTGTTTTGCGTCATAGGTTATGGATTAGGGTTAGGTATGTGGATGTAAGTTTAAAATTTTCAAACTTTGCGACATGGGTTAGGGTTAGTGTTAGGTATTTGGATGTAAGTTTTAAAATGTTCATAATTTGCGTCATGGTTTTGGATTAGGGTTAGGTATGTGGATTTACGTTTTAAAATTTTTATACTTCACGACATGGGTTCGGGTTAGGTATATGGACAAAAGTTTTAAAATGTTCATATTTTGGGTCGTGGGTTAGGATTTGGGTTTTTTATATGGATGTAAGTTTTAAAATGTTCATAATTTGCGAGATGGGTTAGGATTAGGGTAAGGTGTGTGGATGTTGAAACTTTTATACTTTTCGAAATGGGTTAAGGTTAGGTATGTTGGCGAAAGTTTTAAAATGATCAAACTTTGTGAGATGGGATTGTACAATTTGAAAGCTTTAATTTCCACGAATATTCTACTAGGCAAGAGGCGAAAACAAATATTTTTAACAATTATATGTCAGCACAAGTGTTCTTTGTCAGGACAATCATGACACCTCTTATCAGGACAAACATGACACCTCTTTTCAGGACAAACATGAAACATGACACCTCTTATCAGGACAAACATGACACCTCCTTTCAGGCCAATAATGACACCTCTCATCAGAACAATCATGAAACTTCTGATCAGAACAATCATGACACCTCTTCTGAGGACAATCATAACACAGCTTATCCTGACTTACGGCACTTTCATGCCAGATGGGATAAATGTTACGTCTCTGTTCACAGCTTGACCCTAGCTCCGCCCCTCTACGTTCTGACCTATCACAGTGAACTTTTTTCGCCCCTTTTTTTCGTCGTTGCATATTTAAACTCTCAATCACTTTACTTCTGCCACACTTCTATTGCTGACCAGAGATACCACTTACCAGCTAAGTGCTATTTCTTATTTTTATTTTTATACCGTTTTTTCTGTTGTTTTGTTCGCTGACGAAGGCTTTCTGCCGATACGTTTGCTGTTTTGTTGCGTTTATTTTTTCAAGTTTAACCCTACTCTGTTTTATTCAATTTATTTTGTACTAACCTGAATGCTGTCTCTCCCCTCATTACCCCTTATCAGGACAATCATGACACCTCTTGTCAGGACAATCATGACAACTTTGATAAGGAGAATCATGACAACTTTGATAAGGAAAATCATTACACCTCTCTTAGGACAATCATGACACATCTTATCAGGACAATCATGACACTTCTTATAAGAACAATCATGACACCTCTTATTAGGACAATCATGACAAATCTTATCGTGACAATCATCCCACCTCTTATTAGGACAATCATGACAAATCTTATCAGGACAATCATGATATCTCTTATCATGACCATCATGATACCTCTTATCATTACAAACATCTTACCTCTTATTAGGATAATCATGCCAACTCTTACCAGGACAATCATGTCACCTATTTTCATGATAATCATCTCACCTCTTATTAGGACAATCATGACACCTCTTATCAGGACACTCATGAAACCTCTTATCAAACAATCATGACACCTCTTATCAGAACAATCATGACACCCCTTATTGGGACAATCATGACTCCTCTTATGGGGACAATCATGACACCTCTTATGGGGATATTCATGACACCTCTTGTGCGGACAATCATGACACCTCTTATGGTAACAATCATAAGACCTCGGTGAAAAGTTACAGAATTCCAAAAATACTCATCGAACGATCCAGTAATTAAAAAAAAAATTGGTGAGCTACTGAAAGCAAAATGAACTTGTAAAAACTACACAAATTTTGGAAGCTATATAGATTGATTGAATACTTTTATAACACTTCTGTCCATGCTATTTTAGCATGCTTAAAGCGCTTTGATGTCCCAATTTTTTTATACAGCAACAACTTTTTCAATTTTCCTCAAAGATTGGGGCAAACTGTTCCATAATTTAGACTTTAGACGATATAGCTTTACATGCCGTATGACTTCTTTCTGTGTCCATCCACACTGGGAACTCTCAGTACGGACTGCTTTGAAAATCACAGTTTCATTAATGACACATCCTACCATCAACATCATAATTACTTAAGATCAGCACTTTAAGATAAGAACAGATAGATCTTCTAAAAATTATGTGTCCCCCCATTGTCAGAATTTACCAGCTAACACCCCAACATGTTCTATATCCAATAATCAATCATGAGTCCATTTTTATCACTTTATGGAACTGAGAGTTTACGACAAATGATGGCTGTGGTTTTGCAACATTTGGTTGTTCAGGTTTTACGCCATATGATGGCTACGGTTTTACGCCATATGTATGCGGCGGTTTTACGACATATGACGGCTGAGGTTTTACGATATAAGATGACTGGATCTTTACGACATATGATAGCTGAGGTTTTACAACTTATAATGGCTGGTGCTTTACGAGATATGATGGCTGCAGTTTTAAGACATATGACGACTGATGTTTTATTACATATGACGGCTGAGGTTTGTGACATATGATTGCTGAGGTTTTGTGACATATGATTGCTGAGGTTTTAAGACACATGCTTGCTGAGGTTTTGCGACATTTGATGGCTGAGGTTTTACGAGATATGTTGCCTGAGTTTTTAAGACATTCTATGGCTGAGATTTTACGACATATGTTGGTTGATTTTGTGGGTGAAGTATTCTTGACAAGTTTTTAATTTAAAATTAGATAACTTTAAACATTGTTATTTTTATTCGCGTGCATATTGTCTGGAAGATTTTCTTTTTATGTATTAATACGATTTTAAAAACAAAATATCAAAGATGTAATCAAAACACGTTTCAAATTATATTGACGAAAATAAATTGTATCTTATGAAACTTTAATGTCAAATAGAAGACTCGAAAACCTAGGACTCAAAAATAAATTGTATCTTATGAAATTTTAATGTTAAATAGAAGACTCGAATACCTATGGCTCACTAGGGTCAATCAATGTAAAACTAAACAACTTGCTCTCAATACATCCTTCCATTTAAAAAAAAGAGTTTTACTTAATATTATATTGATTTAAAAGGAATTTACCCGCACCGAGTTAATTAATCGTAGCTTGGAGAAGCCGACTCGTGAAATTTCCCCATGAGATTCACTTGAGCCCCTACTCGACCAAATCCCAACCAGCGCATGCATAGACGCATCATTACACTGACAGAACTAATCACATGCGCAGAATTCCTTGTAAATTGTGTGTATAGCAAAAGAAAAACTCAACACTATCTAATGTTTCAGTATTACATTTATCATTAAATTTATAAAAGCAATGTGTTTAACCAAGAATACCACAACACCCACGCCATAACAAGCTCAAACTCTACCACAAGCCACACCTCAACAACAACCCCCAGGTCCACCACAAGCCCTACCTCTATCACAACCATCATCTCAAAAACAATACACATTTCCAACACAACCCCTATCCCAAAATAACCCCTACTTCCATAATAACAACCACCTCCACCACACTCCCACCACCAAACAACCCACAAGCTTTAACACAACACCCATCTCCAAAACAAACCCCCAGCTCCACAACAAAAACCGGCAGCACCACAACACCCTTCTCCAGCGCAACCCCTACCTCCACCACAAGCGTCAACTCAACCACAACCCCCATCACAAACACAAACAAGATCTCGATTAGAACCCCCATTTCAAACACAATACCCACATCCAACACTACCCTTACCTCCACCACAGCCCCAAACTCCACAACAACCCCCACCTCCACTACAACCCCACCTCCACCGTAACACCCACCTCCAACACAATCCACACCTCCATCACAACCCCACCATCACCACAACCTCACCTCCCCCACAATCCCAAAACTACAGCACAACCCTAACCTCCACCACAACCCCCATCTCCACCACAACCCCCACCTCCAACACAACCCCAACTCCACCACAACCCTCACCTCCACCACAACCTCCACCTCCAACACAACCCCACCTCCAACACAACCCACATCTCCAACACAACCCAACCTCCCACACCACCCCCACATTTAACACACATCGGCAGCGCTCTCCACCACAACCCTCACCTCCACCACAACCTCCACCTCCAACACAACCCCACCTCCAAGACAACCCACATCTCCAACACAACCCAACCTCCAACACAACCCCCACATTCAACACAACCCCCACCTCCAACACAACCCCCAGCTCTAATATAACACCCATCTCCAACACAACTCCAATCTCCACAAAGACCCCAAATCCACCACAACCCCCACCTCCACCACAACCCCCACCTCAAACAAAACTCACACCTTCACCACAACGCCTATCTCCAACACAACACCCATCTCCAAAACAACCCCCAGATCCACCACAACCCAACATTCACCACAAACCCCTTCTCAAATACAACCCCCACCTCCACGACAATACTCGATTTCACCACAAACCCGATCTCCACCACAAGCCTCATCTCCATCACAACTCTAATCTCCACCACCACCCCCACATCTACCACAACCCCCGGCACCACCACAACCCTGACCTAAAACACAAACCCCATCTCCAACACAACCCCCACCTCCAACACAAAGGTCACCTCTACCACAACCTCCACCTCCAACACAACCCACGGCAACACAACAACCCCTCTCTCCACTACAATCCCCATCTCCAAAACAACCCCCAACTCCACCACATCCCCAACCTCAAACACAACCCCTACCTCCACCACAACCCCAATCTCCAACACAACCCCCCACCTCTAACACAGCCCCCAAATCCAGCACAAGCCTCATCTCCAATACAACCCCCACCTCGACAAAAAAAAACAACTCCACAACAACCGCTATCTCCACTACAAGCCACTGCTCCACCAAAACCTCTGGCACCACCAGAAACCCTACCTCCACCATAACCCCCAAATCCACCACAAACCCAATCTCTACCCCAAACCCAATCTCCACCACAACTCCAATCTCCACCACAACCCCCACCTCCACCGCAATCCCCACCTCCATTACAACACCCACCTCCAACACAACCCCCTCCTCCACCACAACCCCAACCTCAAACAAAACTCACACCTCCACTACAACCCCTTCTCCACCACAATCCCCACCTCCACTACCACCCCACCTGCACCACAACACCCACCTCCACCTCAACCCCCAACTCCATCACAACCCCCCCTCAAACACAACCCCTTCCCAAACACAACCCTTACCTGTAATACAACCTCTATATCCAACCTAACACCCATCTCCATTACACCCCCAACCTTCTCCACAACCCCCACCTCCACAACAACCCCATTCAACCCCTTCAAGCCAATAACTACACTCCCTCCATGAGATGTCCAATAACTACACTACCTCCTTGAGATGACCACTAGCTACACTCCCACCGTTAGATGACAAATAACTACACTTCCTCCATGAGATGAGCACTCGCTACATTTCCTCCATGAGATGACCAATAACTACACTCCCTCAGGGAGATGACCAATAATTACACTCTCCGTGAGATGACCAATAATTACACTCCCTCCATCAGATGACCAATAATTACACTCCTTCCGTGAGATGACCAATAACTACACACCCTCCATGAGATGACCAATAATTACACTCCCTCCATGAGATGACCAATACTTACACTCCCTCCATGAGATGACCAATAACTACACTTCCTCCATGAGATGACCAATAACTATACTTCCTCCATGAGATGACCAATAATTACACTCCCTCCATGAGATGACCAATAACTACACTCCCTCCACGAGATGACCAATAACTACACTCTCTCTGTGAGATGACCAATAACTACACTCCCTCCATGAGATGACCAATAACTACACTCCCTCCGTGAGATGACCAATAACTACACTCCCTCCATGAGATGACCAATAACTGCACTCCCTCCATGAGATGACCAATAACTACACTTCCTCCATGAGATGACCATTAACTACACTCCCTCCATGAGATGACCAATAAACACTCCCTCCATGAGATGACCAATAATTGCACTCTGTCCATGAGATGACCAATAACTACACTCCCTCCACGAGATGACCAATAACTACACTCTCTCTGTGAGATGACCAATAACTACACTCCCTCCATGAGATGACCAATAACTACACTCCCTCCGTGAGATGACCAATAACTGCACTCCCTCCATGAGAT